>LIEC01011977.1:0-34947 GCA_001925005.1 Drosera capensis
AGCTTAAAGGCACCATAATCAGCGGAAGTACTGTGTGGAAGAACCCCGATGGTTATTTACCCGGAAAGATGGCCCCTCTCCTGACATTCTATGGAGTCATGTCCTTGGCCTACCTTGGACTTGGACTAATGTGGCTGCTGCGCTTTATGCAGTTCTGGAAAAATCTTACACAGTTGCACTACCATATCACTACAGTTATTGCTCTCGGGATGTTTGAGATGGCTTTCTGGTACTTTGACTATTCCAGCCTAAATTCCACAGGAGTTAGACCAATGGGAGTGACGATATGGGCAATAACCTTCACTGCAGTGAAAAAAACACTGTCACGTCTTCTCCTTCTGGTGGTTTCCATGGGTTATGGTGTCGTCAGGCCAACTTTAGGCGGAATGGCATCTAAGGTGCTTCTGCTTGGTGCTGTATACTTCGTGGCTTCTGAGGCTCTAGAGCTTTATGAACATTTGGGGAATATCAACGATTTTGCGGGGAAAACAAAGCTGGCTTTGGTTTTGCCTGTTGTTTTCTTGGATGCTGGTTTTATATTGTGGATCTTCTCTTCACTGTCGGGCACATTGGAGAAGCTTCAGGTATTTTCTGTACTTATGTGCGATATATTCATATGATTCTCTGGTGTTGTTGAGAGATTGTCTAGATTCTAGAACACAGGGAGGACTTTCATTATCTTGTACCTGTTACAAGTTACAACATAGATGGACAGCGGTGGTCTTGATCTGTAAGAAGCACCCACTTCATGGTACTAATAAATCGTGGCTTTGGGAGGAAACACAAGAAAAAAATCATTTTGGGGAAGTTCAAGTGTTTGTTCATCTCTATTTCAATTATTAGGTGCCTAATCAAAATACTATCACTTCATTTCCCCCTTGTTCTCATCTGTTCCTGTCATCTTCTCTATTATGGTCGAAAATCGTAGGTAGACATGGCTATAGCTCTGCTAGTTCCAATTCAAACAGAACCTCTTTCTAGGCCTCCAATATTTTCTTCTTCATAGACCTCAATGGAGGACGTGCATATGTTTAGAATTATGTCCAACTTACCTCAAGACCACGCTGAAGTGGTTATGGAAAAATCTTTCTTCTGTTTCCCCCCTCCTCAGTAGCTGATCGTGTGCTAAAAGAAAATGCCTGAGATCGATGTTGATCGTCCTGGATCCATTCTCACGAGATTCAACGTTTTATTGATTTCGGCATTAGCTATTTTTCTGAAGGGTTTGCCCTTGCATAAACAAAAAAAGTGCATCATTTGATTCATTTTGTATCTGTTCTTAACCAGACAAAAGGTCACTTGTCCACACCAGTTTGACTCTTCAGTATCATCCCTGGCATGAATTCAGTGCCTCGATATCTGATTTGTGTCAGCAATTTATCTACAGGTCCGAAGGAGCATGGTGAAGTTAGAGCTGTACAGGAAGTTCACGAATTCCCTTGCAGTTTTTGTTGTGCTATCTATTGCTTGGATTGGTTATGAGGTATCAGTTATTTTCTTCTATTGTTGGTCTCCAACTTCTGCACACTTAACCCCTTGCTGTCTTTAGTTACATGCTTATGTCCTGTAATTTTATTTGATCTATTCTACCTCAGCTGTATTTCAATGCAACTGATCCGTTAAGTGAGCTATGGCGTATTGCTTGGTTAATCCCAGCCTTTTGGGCTATTCTTGCCTATACTCTGTTGGCTGTGATCTGTGTCCTTTGGGCTCCGTCCCAGAACCCCACAAGGTATTTCCCTGACCTTTCTTTTGTTTGTGCTGCTCCTTGTGTTAGGTTTAGCTTCACTGTTAGTGTCTTGTGGTTATACTGCATCTCATAAATTCTGGTGCTGGACCCCTGTACCTATAGTGAGTTTGAGAATGTGAATTTTTGCGTTTGGTACAAGGCTGAACCAAATTTGATTTGGCTGTGCAATGAATTTCGTGCTTTGTTTCTGCCTGTTAGATAGCATATTGTGTAAAAAAGTGTGAATACAATTTGCACCATTAGGATATACTGAATAGCCAGCTACCATACATTGATCGAGTTTCTCAGTCAAAATAATGTTTTTCTTTTACTTGTTGAACAAGAGAAACATGGTCCGCTACAATTCCAAAATGTTCAATTTTCTGGTGATCATAGACCTAAGCCTTGTATCTTATTGTAACACTTGTGTTAGTGAAATACATGGTGTCTGCTGTTAATCAGTTTTCTGGGCTTGTAGATATGCTTACTCAGAAGAGGCAGGGGACAATTTCGATGAAGAAGCTGCCTCTTTGACTAGCACTGCAGTCAAGGTTGCTGGTGACATACGGAAAGTATCAGGGGCTATCACGATTAGGGAAGATATTGAGGAGGATAAGAGAGAATAGCTGGGTACAGGTCTTCTCTTATACAAACAAAGTCTTGATATGCCGAGTCCATTTTCTTTGCGTTCAGACGGTTGACCTGTGCGTATATGTCTGATAATGATAAACAGCTGCTTGAACCTTGCAGCAGCATGGATGCCTTTTTGAGAGCACTAATTAGGCCGTGGAAGAGCTAGTTAATGTTGTTTTGGAGATTTAAACTGATGAAAGGATGAGCCGTGATGATGGAGAGCGCGGTGAAATGATGTTACCTGTTGCATAATGATCATGTTATGTACATACTCCGCTCTCAAGTGCTTTCAAATGTAATCTAGGTAGAGGCTAATTACTCGGAGAGACTATGCAACCTCTAAGCTTTTATTTCAAAATGAAGTTGGCAACATGTATGACAGTTTACATGAGGTCGATCTAAACGTAGGAAAACAAAACGCATTAGTATATATATCCAGTCGCTGGACCTGACTCCCCAAACTTTGTTTCCTTCCAAATTGTTTTTAGCAGCTTGAATCCAAACCTTCCCAGCTTCCTGCTAGAAGGGAACCAGATGTCAATATTTTATAAAGAAATGTATGAAAAAAAAACGTGACAAATTTGTTTTTCCACGACGATCTCTGTAAAAATTTTCATAACAGTTGAAGTCAGTGTAGACTGTGTAGTCATTTGTAAGGGAAGATGCGTGCCAGCCAAGGAACAACGTTATCTAAGAGCAAGACGCCAGGGAATAGAACTACAGACTATGGATGACCTAAGGATCAGTAAATCATTCCAGTTTGGGCGGTGATTTTTACAAGCAGAACCTGCTTTAAAAGAAAAAGGCACAAGGGCTTCAACCATCATGAGGCGAACCATTTCATCAGTAATTGAATCCTACCGTTTAGCTGGATTTCGTTTCACCCTTGCAGCTGCTTGCCATCGGTGAGCCTATATGCAAAGAAAGCCGCAACTACCCCACTGCATTAAAACAAGGAAAGATAGTTGAAGCAAACAGACAGACTGTGAAAGATATCCGATTTATAAGAGGGGCCATCTTGCCTGTTTAAGAATAAAAGGAACAAAGATCATTTGAAAGAGATTAACCTTGTTCCGGATATTTTCTTCCAAGTCCTTTTAGACCATGGTCAAAGGAAGACACTAACAGTGAAAAATTGGTTAAGATTTTCGCATGTTTTCAGCAAAACAACAAAAACCTCTTAACCAGAGGACTAAATGAAGGACCAGAAGAGGGAAGCTTTATGAAGATATCCAAGAAGGGCAAGGAGGAAAGCTGTGCCAGTGAAAGAAGATTAATGACAGATGTAGGACAATGAGATACGATATGAACCTGATCAGTGTTACTACCAGCCGAGTAATTGCTCTCCCCTGCACAGGATGGATGCAAGTCAGATGAAAGGGGGAGGATCTCAAAGTAAGCGGGCAAAACCCAACCGCACACCATAATGACAAGTTCTAAGTAACTCACCTGACAGAACAACCTTGCATTCCTCAGAAATAAAATACCAGCTATTGCTGCAAAATCACAATTAATAAGTTACAATTCAGATCAGAAACAAGGCGAACGGTAAGTATTGAAAGACTAGAAAGTACATAAGAAAGACAACTTCTTTAACCATGGAGTCACATGTGCAACTTTATATCTCCCCAGAATGAAATCACAAGCAAAAACAACTTCATTCCAAACTCATTAGACTGATGCTTTTCAGTCCAATTCCACTTACTGAAGTACTTCTATATACTAGGCCCTTCACAAAGTTCACGAAAATAGCACACCTGGAACAAGGGGTGCAAATAGCAAATGTCGTAACTATGTTCCAGCGTGTTCCGGCAAAAACGCCGTTGCCAATCACAGGATTCAAATATATGAGTAGCTTCCTAAATAGCACCATACAGATTCCTTGACTGCTACTATAGGTTGTTCAAGCTAAATGGTAAAAACCCTCATGGCCAAGCTTCATCCTGTGTTCACAAAATACTAACCTGCCTGCCCTTTTAAGGCCACTTGAGAGGGCTCCCCTCTCTTCCATGATCTTAGACTGAATACACTCAAGGCCAAGAGGCTTCCTCCAAGAATTACTCCAAACCTAATGGCAGAGGTGCTACCAGTTACCATAAAGTTAAGGAAGCCACCAAGAGCTAGAATTACACCTGCAAAGGTGACAAATTCTTAGATAATTGAGTTTTCAGCAATAAGCAAGTTGAGAGAACGCTGAAATATAAGGAGCTAAAAATGCAAGTAAAGGTAAGCTGATAATAGAGTGAGGAAGAACCGATTCAGAAGCCTACAACCAATTGACCACTTAACTTGGTTCAAGCTATATTTCAGCAAAAACAACACATACCATAGGGTATTCCAACATAGAAATCCCGAAGTTGGGATATATCATTAATATCATCGGAGGGCGAAGCAAATATTTCAACAACATCTTTCACAGGTTCTGGTGAATGTTCAGCTGCTATGGCGAGATATTCTTTGCCCTCCTGGCCAAGTTCACTTGTGATGACAGCCAAATCATATCTTGCCTGATCAGCATGGATTTTCAACTTTTCAGCAGTTTCTTTGAGGACAGTCATTGCCTTCTTTGAATACATTTCGTATGCTTCTTGAGACACACCGTGCACCTTAAGCGCCTGCTCTTTAAAAGAAGCCAACACCTGTTCCCAAGCTTCTTGTGAAGCTTTATCACTTTCATGAAGATTGTTCTTGTCTTCCTCTAATTCTGGCTCTGATGACTTCTGGGACCAAAGCGCACTATGAAATGACGTCAGGATACACTTCCAAAAAAATAGCATGAGTGGAAATTAATCAAGCACCATAAAGATGGAAAAAAAAATCTTTCAAAACCCCTGAATCACAATTGAATAACAGACACATAAAGAATTACAGGATAGGGTTAAACTGGAGTAGCTTCTACCTTAGAATATCATCCTCTAACTCTACATTTCCTAAGAATGTTTCAAGGATGCTTCTAGAATGAAGTTCCTCTATCCGGAATGGTACAAGCAAACAACCTATCACTTGAATAATCGTGCAAACAGCCAAAGAACAATTTGCCAAAACGAAAATAGTTCTCTGGTTCTTAGGCGCTGATGATAAAATCTTTTCAATTGGCTGATAGGGAAATATCTATGACATCCTTGCTTTTTGACAACATTGTTCTTTAAAAGGCTAATTACAGCTGAACGAGCTTTGTGCGCATAACTCCTTATCCTTGTCATACATTCTTGTCCTGTATGTAGACCATCGTTGATTGTAAATATGAACTCCAGAAAACAGTGCTTCCACAACCAGTAGAGACAAACTTCATAGAACTATGGATGCATTCATCATTATGCATAATCATTTCAATTTAGAGTAAGAAGTGATTATCAGATTAGTTTCGTGAACAAGATGATGAAATTAAGTTAGATCTGACCCCACGAGCACCACACCATTTTTGAAGAGGAGAAAAACGGTGAAATGGTGAAGTCAATGAAGTTGAACGAAAAATCAGTGGAAGAAGGAAAGAGTAGGAAGAGAGTGTAGAAAGATTGAGGAAGCTCACCGAATGATCGGCAGAGGCCGCAAACGCAAAAAGAGAGCGGTGGTGCGCCGCTCTGCTTAAATGAAGAGGCCCTAGAGTCACTCGAACACTGCTAGCAGCAGCAGGAGGAGGAGGAGGAACAGATAACCTCAGAAGGTGAGGCCGGAACGGAGATCTAGGAGACGTCGTAGAAGAAGAGGAACGAAAGGCAATGGGAGAAGCTCTGTTGTTGAGCGGTAGCCCCAAGCTAGGGTTAGGGTTAGGGTTCGCCAGGTACATGCTCGCCATCGCCATCGCCATCGCCGCTGACACCGCTCGACAGAACTGCTCCGCCGATGACTAACAACACGAGAGAAAGAAGCGATGGGAGAGGGAAAAGAGGTCCCCGAGGGAGGCAGGCCAGAATCCAAGGTTGCCTCCTTCGATGCATTAAATATTTTCAATTCATATTTAAAAAGGATTAAATGTTATTTCTTCCACAAAATTCAAGCACTAAGCAAGCTAGATGCCCAAGTTGTGCCTACGTTTTCTTAGCTTAAGCAAAAAACTACTTCCGTCGGATGTACGTTGATAATTAACATCCAAACCAAATGGAAAAAGAAAAAAATAACGCTGCTAGGTAAAAGTTTCACAATAATTTCTATAGATCCGTAATTTAAATCAAAATTTTTTTATAAAAAAATACAAGATTCGTATAAGTTTATATTCAATGTTTTGGTTGAGACAATCAATCAAAACAGTTTGATATGACTCAAAATTTTAATGACAGCTAACTATCTAAGGCCCAAAATCCTAGATGTGATTATATTTTATCTCGCGTAGGATGGTGAAAAACAATGATGTTTTAATAAATATATTATTCGTTTCATCATAAATATAATATTTATTTATTTTTGAATATTATATAATTATTAATTATTGTATATTTTATTTGAATTTTTTTATCTAATAAAATATAAAAATTAATCAAACTCAGTTACAATATATCTATTATCTTCTTTTTGAATTTTTATAATAAACTAGACTATCATAAAAAAAAAATATTTCTTCATCAAATTTCACAAAAAATCAACAAACATAAAATTTTATACCGATCAATTTATGATACTCCCTCCGTCTCAATATAATTATAACATTTATTTTATACATATAAAATGATATAATGATTTTAAAACGGATGTAATATTTATTATGATACGAGAGAATAATATTCTTCCCGTCTCAAATTTATTCTAACAACTTTTTTAAAATGGATATTCCATTGTTATTGATATACTATTAATTTTAGAATTTTTTTTCCTTTGATAAGAAGACTATTTTACCCCTGCCCACTCTCCTTGCCCTCTTTCCATCACTAGTCGAGGATAATTTATTAATGTAAAGAGTTAAAAGGAAAAGAAGAAGAAGAAGGAGAATCCCAAAAAACAAACGCTTTGATAAGTTTTATTTCATTTATGAATCATTATTCAATCGTCACGTAATCTTTTATGTGCGAAAATATATAACTTACACTCCCTTCATCTCATGATATAAATAATATTTATTTATTTGGATCATTTTAAATATAAATAACATATGATATTTAATAATATTTTTTGTTTAAAAATATCAAAATTATCATTATCTTCTTTCATAATTGATACAATAAATCCAACTATTATTAAGAAATTATTTTTTATTCATTGAATTTTATAAAAATTCAACATACATGAATGAATCCGTTTATTGGGTAAACCAATTACCTATATTAAAAATTTGCATAAAAAAAATATTTTATCATTCTGCCGTTCACGACAAAATTATCCTCTACAAACCTCCATTTATTCGCTACAAGCGGGAAGAAAGGAGTAGAACATTCACTTGAATTCCCTTTTTTCTCCTATTCTGAATGTTGATAAAATATAAATGAGGACTTCCAGCTATTATTTGGAAGGATAACTAGATGAGTAACGTTTTCTTCTACTACTATGATATGAAAAGCGAATGAAAAAGTTTCTCGAATAGTTTTTATAGAGCTAGAGCTATGTTGATGAGATTATGCAGTGCATCTAGTAATCTAATGATTTGCTTTAGGACACTATTCTGACGTGAAATCTTCTTTCTTACCAATTGGTAGTACCAAATAAAGGAGGAGAAGAGCAAGGCAGATACATACAGAAAGAAAGGAATATATGCATACAGAAAGAAAGGAATATATGCACAAGCCACGATGTCGAGCTAGGAATTTCTTCCTTGGAAGTGCCAAGAATATAGTGGTATCCTGATCCATACTCCAACTCCACTACATACCTGCCAAACAGAGAACAGAGAAGCTGCAGAAAGATTCATGATTCATGTCAAAATCCATCATCATTAATTCAATACGAATTAAGGAAGCTAGCCAGAGCCTAGAGTCCCGTCCATGACCATGAGGGGCCTGCAATCTCCATGGTTATACAGGATGTAAAAGCTCTTTAACTCCGGTAAACCTTAATACAACAAAGTGCAGGTTAATCATGAACTAAACTCAAACTTCCCTCTATAAATATCTGACTGTTGAGGTACCCAAGGAGATGGGACACTGACTATGAACAAACATATTGACCATCACATATACTCTCTCAACACACCTAGCTAGGATGACCTAGCAGATGAATCGGATTAAAACAATGATTTATGCAAACCACGATTGTGGAGAAAGCATGCTAATGGATCGTTTTGAGAGGTTGAGCTTTGAGATTCAGCTCAAACAAGCCATGCTTAAGAGGAGCCTCTCGGAGTCCATTGCGGAACGTACCAACAACCTGGCACCAGTACAAACATCACAGGGCCTCTTAATTGGTCAAGAATTCAAGCAACAACGCCAACATGGGGGTGGCTGGTCTTCGTCCATGTTCAAGAAAGTTATGAAAAAGCTGCTCAAACCCATCTTAATCGGTCGGAAGAACGATGCACTTGGTAAGGGAAAACCTCAACAGAAGAACAAGCATGAGTACCTGCAGGATGGTCAGCCCCAGCATTTCGCACCTTGGAGAAGCAGGTTTAGCAAATCTCTAAGGCTTTGATTCCACCCCCGAATCAAACTGCGTGGGCCGGTAGATTTAATCAATCAAATGCTGCCATAGACAAGTTCCACCCTTTCATCGCAGACAACTCCAAGTGATGATGCACCAATATATTTAATCTTTTAACTAGAACGATCTTACCCTTGCCATTTTCATGATAATCCTGATATTTGCCCATTGTCATATTACCGAGTAATTTTTTTTATTTTTTTTTTGGATCTTCTTGTACTTCTGCACTCTTTTCATATGATCTGCCAACCAAGGCACGTGCGTTCAAGATAGTAGCAAGCCAAATGTTGGTCATAAACCCGCGTTACAAGAACTAGATATTCCACCAAACTGAGCTCTTGTAAATCGTAGTGGCTCTATTAACTAGAGAGAAAACGAAGAATAAAAGGCCACAAAAACAAAACTTTCTTGTGTTTCTTCCAGAGCTCTATGTCGTGAGCTTTAATCTGTTGCTATTGCCGCAGTTACTGCTGTTTTCCGTAAAAGACAGTACAAAAATGGATCACCTGAGTAATTTTCACAACTCAAACAAACAATTAAAAAGAATGACACAATGTTGTGAAAATCCTTCATATTTTTTTTGAAAGTCTTAAATGTTTTTTAGACTGAATTACACAATGACACAAACTTCATTTATGTGAATGACACTCAATATCTGCACAACCTCCACCACAAACCCTAAATCCCAACCCCATAAGGCCAACCAACACACCAATTGCACTCACAGAGCTCCATGATGTGACTGACATTTTATGGTTGGTGTGAGTTGAGAGCCTCAACCAAAAACTCAGACAGAGGAGTTTGGAATGGAGCTCCTCCAAATTAAGTGGCAAAATCAAGCAACCATTGCAGCATGTTTTGATAGTCCTCCCTCTAAAATAACAATTTTGCAGAGTTCACACTCTCCAAAATGAATATTGTTGTGGACGCTCTCAATATAGTCGATTGAATTTACTGATGCTCTACTGTTCATATCCTCTCTTTCTTTCGTATTCTCTCTCTCTTCTTCTTTTCTTTTTTCACTTTTTCTGTCAATGACTGCTGCATAGCATGTTGGGGGAACTTCCACTTGTGATGATCATACTATCAAATTCCTATCTAGCATTGCCGCAAGTCGAATGAAATTAATGTGCATACATCCCAACTTCTTCAAGACTAAACTTGTCAAGGACAAACTCTTGAAAATGGTTTTTTGGCACAGAATTTCAACATGTCAACACGAATCTGAGGAGCGATTCAACCATAGATGCACAGATCTCTTGAAGAAAATGAATTATGGATGGACATACAATTAGGCCAAGACACCTTGTCTGATCAGTGGTCTTCAAAGGATCATCAGGATCTGCAACAGAGAAACTTCATAGCTGTTTCTCATTATACCACAGATGGGAGCAAACAGTGACAGGAAAAAAATATAATGATGACCATAATAGAGAGCTTCCTGTTGAATTCATTTGGAGAACGTAAAATGAACAGCGAGTATGATGTATACTCAGATCAACTAGTTGCCAGAGTAAGAGGGAAATCCGTAAATAGCAACGAGCCAGACAATGTTAAAGCCAAAAATCAATAGTTGAGATATACACAAGAAATCAGTCAACAAGTGCCTTATAAATTCAAGATTATAGCAGGACCACCATATTTCATCCAACATTCTACTATTGCATTGTAAAAGTTAATTCTTAACTACAGAGCAAGTGAGCTGGAATTAGTTGGTTATAACTCAACTAAACCATCAATTCCGACTTGATCCTGTTTTCTAAATTTAAAGCAATTTTCATGGTCCAGGACAGCCTGCAATAGAACTCCGAAACTTAGATTAAGCATAACGAAACTAAAACCAGGCATGCAGAAATGCGCCTGTGATCTGACAGGTTGTTTGTAACGCTACCTCCCTCTCAACAAGGCTTTGCTGGCCGAGAGGCCAACATTTTGTATTCAACACAGTATCAATGCTTCGACATGAAGTGTGTCATATGTTGTGATACGTGAACAGAAAAGCAACCCAGCTAGCATAAAAATGAGGCACAAACCAGCAAGTAAATCAGAATCCTGCTAAATACCTCGTAGCTGGTCATATCCCTTCAATGTTCCAGTCACAGCCAGACATCATCTGAGCTTAAAAATGATACCAATTGAAGGAGAATGCAAGAAGAAGAGAAGAGACTCACCTTGCCTGCCGCCAAGAAGAAGAAGAAGAAGAAGAAGAAGAGAACTTTAATTCCAATGGCGAATAGATATGCATGCTTGAGATTGATTGAAGCAGAACTCAACAAAAAGAACATACCATTGATTGATTGTTAACGGCCAGTCGTCCTTCAAACTTGTATGGATAACACAAATCTTCTATTATCTCCTGCAACGAAACTCCATAATAAAATCTCCCAAATCATACAGAGTAATACTCCAATGCAACCACAAGCACAACTCAAGCAACAAAAACCGAGGAGATCACACCGAGGGTGGCGTGGCTTGGCTCGTTAGTCGCTACTACAAAACCCTGACAGAGGAGAGTTACTTGTTAGTTTTAAGATAATAGCAGCAACAAGAAAACCAATCGAAGCAGCAAATAGTCGCTCGGCTGGATTCATTCGTCGCCTCGCGCACTTCAAAGCCCCCAACAATCACAACCCTCGAATCCCATGTATTTTTTTCCACTTTCTTTTATCTCTTTAAAATCTGAATAGTCCTTCCGTTTTATAATATTTATAAAATTTATATATATATATTAAATTTTTATAAAATTTAATAAATTGAATATATTATAACAAATATAATAAAACGGAGGAAATATCATATAAGAGGATCAAGTATGTTAGTATAGACTAAGTTTTTTTTTTTTAAATGTCCAAAACCGACATTATTATTCTTTTCAAAATTATCAAATGCGATGATAGATTAAGAAAGGACGAGATTCCATTCTCCACAAAGGGAAGACTTGGAGACATAATTCATCATAGAATGCGCAATAATATTTCACTCCAGAGAGACCCAAGAACAACAAAAATTAGTAAAAGAATTCAAGAGCAGTATGCTACAATCTCGTAGTATTATACCCCCAGCATTAATAAATCTGTTTCTCCTTGCACAACATTTTGATAATCCTTTTGACACTCACCTTCAAGAACCACACATGTCAGCCCCATCTCTCTAGCTAACTCGATCCCGTGTCGCATCGCCAAGGCTTCGCCCACTTCCGATGATAGAATCCCTATTGGAATAAATCTCATCAAAATTATAACATTCGTATCGAATTATTTAGATTAGATTATAAACGGAAACGTATCTGAATCTATAAGAGCAAGTCTTTGATCCGGGTTGAAGATCGCCTACGATTGGAGTATCTTCCAGTTGATACACACGTTACGGTTTCTCCCTCTTTGATGGGAGGCCAGAAAGATGTAACGTATGTATAACCGGGGACCACAACCTTCATTATAAGGTTCTTAACCCTAATCAGCTCATCATTAATTAGGATCAAACCCGTGAGTTGTACTTAATTTATACAATTATGCCATATACTTTATAAGACGTCATATTAGTCCACTTAATATTAATATCCGTAAGTCCACCAATATTTGGACTAAACCATAAAATAACACATAATATATAATTAATCTGTATAGTTAAATTATTAACTATATATGTAATCCATTAATCCAACAATTCCTTCACACATCATACCACCAGCACGCATCATGATCCCTCACAAATTGCTCCTGTGCTTCTGGAATTCTGAGGAGACATCGCGGCATCAACATTGATTTTGACCAAACCCGATGACGGAGCTTTCCACCTGACACAACTTGACAACTTCAGGACAACGCAAGGATTCTCTCATGGTTTGGTTTAGTTTACTCGAGTTGCATGATATTACTAGTATTCAATTTTCGGTTACCAATCACCAATTAATCTTTAAGCTTTAAGAAGCATGATGTAGTACCACTAGTTCAATGGCAAAAAAAAAAATGTAGTACCACTAGTTTTACGTCGTGATTATTGTCCTTGGTCATGGTCCGCGTCATCAGTATGCATGTCTTCATATGATTCAAAGGTGCATCCTTCCGGTTCTGGGATCATTTCATTTTTGGAGAGGATGAAGGTTTGTCAGTTGCGTGAAACTAATCTTCAGCATATGTCGCCAGTGTACAACTTCAAAAAAGAATCTCCCGCTGGAATATCAAACAAGCGTAGCCTTTTTGAACATTACTCGCAAACGTGAACATACGGTGGCATTAGACAACAGCACATATGGCACGTGGTCTACGAAAAAAACGACAAAGGGTACAGCCAGCATAACCTCTGCTAAAATCGCGCTAAAAGAATCTATGCAACACTATCGAACCACCACATGAGACTTAATACCTCTCTGAATCGCAATGTTGATATCAATTAGTCTGAAGAGCTTGTAAGGTGGAGGCATCAGCCTGAGGAAGAATCAATCACTTTGATGGAAAAATCATGCCAGACGGTCCTGGTGTTTGTGCCTCAGAATCCTTAGAATTGCTCCCATCTGGTGATTGCCGGCTTGAAGAAGTGGAAGGTCTGGTTTCCTCCATCATCCTAACTACTTCATCCATTTTTGGTCTCGCGTCAGGAACTTTGGACACACAGGCCATGGCAATCTGAAGCATTTGCACCAACTCCTCTTCAATATTTGGATGCTTCATCAGCTCTACATCAAACACCTCGGCCGTCCATTCTTCTCGGACAACTGACTGAACCCATCTTGGCAGATCAACCACCTCATCCCCCACAGGTGATTTCAGTGGCGCTTTCCCTGTGAGCATCTCTAGCATAAGAACACCGAAGCTGTAGACATCGGATTTCTGTGTGGGTTTCCGTGGCTCAATCATCTCCGGGGCCCGGTAACCAGTCATTCTTGATCGAACCGCGGGGAAGTTCATGACAGGAGCCAGCCCAAAATCTGAGATCAAACCATTAAGATCCTCAGAGAGGAGGACATTGGAGGATTTGATGTTTCCATGCGCAGTTTTGCCACCTCCTGTTGAATGGATATAGGCAATGCCTTTTGCAGATCCCAGCAGTATCTTTACTCTGGTTTCCCAATCCAGTGAAATTCTGTCGCCGACCTTGCTTGTTGAAGTTAGATTTTGATACCCTGAAACGTCAAGCCAAGTGAAAAGATGAACTGTTATACATAAAAAAGGAAGGAAAGAAAACAGGACTAACTAGACAGAGAAAGGGCAGAAATTCATAATGTTTTTTTTTATCAAATACTACCATCTTTGGAGTAACTAGATTTGGAGTACTACCATGCAAGCGTGCAAATAAGCTGCCAGCCGGGACATAGTCATAGACAATGAGCTTTTCATCTTTGGAGTAATAATAAGCGCGGAGAGGGATGACATTCGGATGCTGTCTGATCCTTCCTATGCTCTCCATCTGTTGTTCAAACTCTCTTTTCCCCACTAGAACATCCTTCAATCTCTTCACTACCACAGTTGTTCCATCATCCAAGATGGCCTTGTATGTAGTTCCATAGCTACCTTTTCCTAGCACTTCAGCAGAAGCCCTCAACAGGTCCTCAAGGTCGAAGTCATATGCACAGCCTTCAAAGAAAACCAACTTATTCTTTTCAGCCTCTTGCACCCCACTTCCAAACTCTTCCTTAGGCTTCTCACTCCTTCCTACGGAAAAAGCCTTCCCTGTCAGAACACCACCACTGCCTTCGTTGCCCTTTTTACTCAAACAGCAAAACAGTAGCATCAATGCCAGAAGCAGCAGCAAAACAAAACCACCAATCACAATGGCAATGATAACCCATTTGCTTAGTGTCGGTCTGAAGCGTCTCTGAGGAGCCTCAGGTGGTGGTGGTAATGGGGAGGGAACAGGGGACATCGAAGAGCAAGGACTGAGTGGAGGTCCACATAAGCCTGCATTCCCTTCAAATGATAACCTCGAGAAGTTGCTGAGGCTCTTTGGGATTGAACCACTGAGATGGTTGTGGCTCAAGTTCAAATCTTTAGGAGCAGAAATATTAAGGATAGTGCCAGTAAGGAAGTTATTCTGAAGGTAAAGTTTAGCTAAATGGGTCAAGTTTTGAAAAGTTGATGGAATGCTACCTTCCAAGGAGTTGAATGAGAAGTCTACTGAGATGAATTGAGAAGAAACTGATGAAGGAATGGTACCAGACAAGTTATTGTGCTGAAGATTTATGTGCTGGAGAGAAGGGAGGGAGATAACATCAGAAGGAAGTTCCCCACTAAGTCTGTTAAACCGCAGACTCAGGGTCTTGAGCCCATCTAGCTTCCCGATTGTATTGCTGGGAATCTCGCCTCTGAGACCAACCCCTGGGAGTCTCAGAGCAACTACATTTGAGTCATTTGGATCACATTTCACACCGACCCAAGAAATGCATATTGGGGTGCTTGCATTCCAATTTACTTTCCTGCTATGAGGGACGAGAGCAGCAAACTGAAGGAGTGCTTCTTTGTCAGAGTTTAGATCAGCACTGTTTTCCGGCATAACAACGAACAAGAGAACAGCCACGACCAGTAAATGAGACAGCAGCTTCATCGGGTGTTCTAGTTGTAGTTCAACTTCAACAGATGAAGGGGCCACTGCATCCTTCTGTTTTCCCTGCTAAAAAATTGAAACAGGAACCTCTGCAGTCAAGCGGATCACAGTTCTCAATCTAAAAGCATTCTAGTTACGAACACAATAAAACAGAATCAAGTTCTAACTAGAAATGAATCTACAAAATCTTTAGAGAATACAAATAGCACATGCAGCAAGTATAGAGATTAGCACCTATATAAGTATAAATGATACATTCATAAACAGAAACCTGCAAGGCACTTGTGTGTAATATACGCTAGTCAATTCAAGTCATTCTTTGCCCATTGGAAAAAAAAGGCGTCAACCGTATTCACTACAAACATATTTAGAGAGTTCCCTGTTGTTCCAGGGAAAAGGGGGGGGGGGACAATTCTTCTTGGATAAAGGAAACCGGAGTCATGATGGAAAGAATGCGATTACCATCGCTGCATCTAGTGATGATGCCAGGATGAGGAAAAACAACTATCAAACAAGAACTTGCCAGTTAATAGATCTCATTCAACATATATCTAGTCTAGATTAAAAATCACACCCGAAACGAAAAGCAAAAGCGTGTTAGCTTTTCAACATTTACCAACACGAAGCTGTTGCGAAAACACAGAATTGAATTCAGAGGCAAAAATCACTCTAGTATGTAGAGTATACCTAAGGGAGTACTGGGAGAGCAGATTTGTGCACCGAACATGAGGGTTGATAAATGGTGGGTGAAAAAGAAGTTGATACTAGAGCTAGCAATTACCAATACCATGTTGACTCATTCAACGTTTCTCAGGACTAAAACACGCCATTGTCCTGTCCCATATCTAAGCAAAACCTGATCCCTAGCATACATGCTATGGTGAAGATGGAGGCATAAGTAATGTGATCAAACCCTATTAACCAAATCAAGAACGGCATCGGCCGCATTGTGGAACACACAAGCACGGCAGAGAAATGTATGTACAAATGAAGCAGAAAACAAACAAAGAAAAGAAACAATGCAGATAAGGTGGGCAGCAATGGGAATCTACAACTCATCTTGTCTGCCACTGCCAGTCTGCCAGCTTCAATATCATTTTATCTGTATGAGATTACACGAGACAGAAATCGCAAGAAAGAAAGTTGGAATGCAGAAGTAGCAAGATCCGAGAAGAAAACAAAAAGGGCAAATGAAACCTTGTTTGGGATCTTGAATGGCAAAAACCAACGACAACAACAACGGCGAGGGTTTTGGAAAACAAACAGTGTAGATGAAACGAGGAGAAATTGAAGAGGAAGACGAAGAAGAAGCAAAGCAGCAGTTAGCAATTACCACACTCCTTCAAATGAATGCCATCCTTTGAATCAGTTGTAACGGTTAAACACGAAAAGGGGATGAATCGAAGCCTCAAAAGAGCTTTAGTTAATGGGTTCAGCGTCTCTCTATTTCATCCTCTCTTTCCCCCCTTTCTCTCTGCTTCTTTTTTCGAATTACTAGTACTAGATGTTTGTTTTGCGATCCAAATTGGAGGCGATGAATGAATGAATCATTCATGTTGAATAGAGAGTAGAGAGAGTAGAGGCGGCCTAGTAGAGCATAGTAATGTACCTTCCTTCTTGAAAGAAAGCAAACGCAAAGTTTGCAAATCTTGAAAAGAAGCTTCAACGGACAGCGAGCGTGCTTGATTTGATGCCCCGCCGGAGGAAGAAGAAGAAGAAGCAGCCGCCAGTGAGTGGGTGAGTGAGTGAGTCAGCCCAAATTAACCAAGTCACGTTTCAACCATAGATATGATATCATCCATCACTTCTTCTCTCTCCCTCCCTCCCTAATGGCAAAAGAAAGAAAAACAGAGAGATTTCAGAAATCGAAAGAAACATGGACAGCATAGGGTCTGAGGACTGAAGAGGGGTCTCGTCGCGTGAATGAAATGAATAGTACTCTACTCTTCCGCCTTGGCATCTACATTATACTGGTGTCTTCTCTCTCTATGGACTACTTGTGACATGTGAGGTTTTTTTCTCGTGAACTTTTACCAGATGGATTCTGAGAAGATACTAGCAAACACTATTCAATCATATCGACAGTGGATTGGATATTTCCTTGGATATATATGGCCTTTTTGTTACAACTTTTTCGTGACTTACAAAAAGAATGATTATACATAAATATATAAGTTATTTGGATATTTCAGT
The DNA here is from genome assembly GCA_001925005.1 of Drosera capensis. Lineage (NCBI taxonomy): Eukaryota > Viridiplantae > Streptophyta > Magnoliopsida > Caryophyllales > Droseraceae > Drosera > Drosera capensis. Next base: position 17,657 of record LIEC01011977.1, read on the forward strand.
TGATTATCATAAATGGAAAAATAAGCTTCCAATATTTTGTGAGAATTATTCAACATTGTACATGTTGACGATAGACACACATATCACATATGACGGTTCAAATTTCAAACATCGTTCAAGGAGGGGATATACGAATTTACACCAACACTATGACACACTAAGTCTCAATCAGCAAGTCTCAATGCGTTCTTAATAGGTGGGAGGACATAAATCTTTATCATGTCTTCCGGACTTGTGTGTGCTGCATGCTTCCCTGAGCAACTTATTTGACTAATTAATCCTGAAATAATGAAAGCCTTATTTTTCTTCATCAACCTTCAATGCTTTGAACCATTGATCACCTGCCGTGTAACCGTGTTGATGCACTGAAATGCGATGACTTATACACCTTCACGTTTTTGTAATGTTTCACAATGAAGCCGATGGTGATGTTATCAGAACAAAAAGAATACCACCGTTTTAGTGACTGAGGATTCCAGTGAGGACATGACTGAACATTAGAAGTTTCAATTTTATTTTTTGTTTGTTTATTTATTTATTTTTGGAAAGGCCAGTAGAAGTTTCAACTTTCATTAGCCCTCACGTTAGATTATGTGAACTAGAGAACTTCGCATTTTGTGACTTGGCCAGAAACGATTTTGCCACAGCGAGAATTACCCTTGCCTGTTATATTTTTATATCCTTCAATCCTACAATAATTACAACAATACATATTTTTTATTTTTGTCATGATATTAATCAACATAAAAAAATCACAAGACTAAAATATACTAACTTATATTGCATATAATATTACCCTTAAACGTTTAGGAAGCGTTAGTATTTTAACTATGCTTTTGTGACACAGAAGAAATAAAAAAGGTACCGAGATGGGAATCATCAAAGTCTAAACCCAGAACATAAAAAGCACGCTGTATTCTTCCAGATGCCGTTCTTTAATTTATACTCCATCACAAGAAGTAAAAGGGCTAGGCGTACAAGAGGTACACTATCTCTAACAAGTGGAATACTACAAAAAAGCACACTCAAAGTCGAAGCCTTGTGTTTTACAACCACGAAAAGATTTCTCTTCATTTGAATTTCTCCTTATATGGTACTTATATCATCACCACCCCGTATACAGCATAGTATGCCTTCTTAATTGTAGGGCATCCCATTTCAGATGAGGTTACATAACAGGATTAGACCGTATCAAAACAAGCAATATAATGTCGTTGCGGAGCCTATGACAGCAGAACAAACGGATGCCCGATTCCAAAAACAAAGAAAAGTCATTCACACAACGTAAAAAGGGTATAGATTGGTTTTGAGTAGCTGCTAAGTATGGGAGTATGAGAAAAAGTACCAGTGGCCAGTGGGGTCATGAAAGGCTGAAAGGCTCTGGCAAATGCTCAAATCCATTGTCAAATATGAGACCTTGGTCGGACTTATCACCATCCAGACTATGCAACCAATTCGTGTTCTTCAAGTCCTCTTTCAGCAGTATCGTGTCGTACCGAGAGCTCTCAAAGATGTCCACCCTCCCAAAACTACGGCCCTTGTCCTCTCGCTTCCCATTTTCTAAAGAACTATTTGCAAGCTTCCCATTACCCGGGATGTAGCCATTGCTGCAGACTGATGCGCTTCCATTTATGTCCAATGACGTCTCAGGGATTAATGCATTTACAGGTTGGGCTTTCAGAGCAGCGGTTTGAATGCTCTGAGGATAACGGATGGTGCCTGGAACCAGCCGCATGCTTCCCGGACCATTTCTTATATCCTGCATTAGAAATAAGATGCATATATTTGTATCATTCCAAAAAGCATTCCACAGTTGAAAACCAAAGTTACATGAATTTGCGACAATTGGGCCTGCAATTCTAGTTATAAACCTACACCTTACCACCCCCACAATCAATGTGGGAAACAACAGCCAACAAAATATACAGTAACTAACTTAAAAAGACCCAAACATGAGAGAAGCCAACATTCTAACCAAAGAGTCGAGAGCACAGGCTCTAAAAACAAATAGTAATTAGATGAAAGCACAAAATGATCAATGCATGCCTCTTCAAGAACCATTTTTACAACAAAAGGAAACAACGCTGACCAATTCCAACCAATAAAGAGGGACTGAAATGAGAAAAGAAAAAGAAAAAAGCAAATGCCAACCGAATAAAAACAGCAATACCATATCCTGGAAACATGTACAAGGTAATGGAGAATAGGGGTAATACCATATGCCTGATTGCCATGTCAAGAGACTTCTTAGAGATACTCCTCCCAAAACCACCGTTCTCTGAGCCTGCTGAAGCCTTGACTGTTTTCCTCACTGGAGACTCGGGAGCATTTGTAACCTTTTTAGGTTCAGAAAAATCAGCTGTATGACCATTGACATACAGACGTCCTCTTCCATTGGGCTCCACAGACCTGCTTCTCGTGATAATAGGCGAAGATGACCGTCGAGACAGAGCTACAGAACCATGGTTCTCCGAGTTGGCCTTTGCTGTGACAGAAGCACCAGGCCTTGATCTACCAGCAGAAACAGGCCTATCTGGCAAAGTGGTTCTCAGGTTTGGAGGTGTTTCAAGAGGAAAGTCAGAAGGAATAACCGGTAGTTGTGGCCGAACATGTGGACCCGGGGAGCTTGAACGTGATGCAGAGTTCTGAGCTCTCCCACTAGATTGAACACGAGCACTTGATGCCAAAAGGTTCGAGGCAGCTGAAGTTACAGGTATGGCCCTCCTTGTTGGTGTTGACGGACGTGAGCTGGATAAACTGGCCTGCGAACATATGTTACCCGAAAGTTGAGGCCTAGAACTGGGGGTAGAGGGTCTTGAGCTTTGAGATGGTCGAGGTTTATCAGCAGAAGAAAGCGTTGGACCTGAACGGGATTTAGAAGGAGTGGATGACCGTGATGCCGTTGCTCGAGCAGTCGGGGTGGAAGGTCTTGCAGCAGATGAAGAGCGGGTGACCGGGGAGGAAGGTCTAATGTAAGATGAGACAGAGGCCGAGCTCGTGTTGAGGATAGAAGATGATCTAGGGGAAGAATAACTCCCATTCTGTGTGTGCGAGAAAGAAGATCGAGTCACAGAGCTGCTTCTAACAGGTCTGTATGAAGAGCGGATCTCAGAGTGTGTCGCTGATTGCTGATGCAAGATCAGAAAGAAATTAGGCAAAAACAATTTATTCGTAGACTCTGTGAAATTTCTATGAACACATGTAGTAAAACGTTAGAGGAAGCAAGTAACATGGTATTGAGCTACAAATTAGAATAAGCTAGAAGCAGGAAGATAATGGCTTGAGTCTGAGATATATAAAAACTTAAATTTAAAGTGACCACTTTTAATAAGCTGCATATTCCTGAATCAAACATAGAGTTTATGCCATTGAACAGCATTCAACTGTAATACAGAAATCTCCTAATGCGATTTCATAAGACAACAATAGTAGTTTTGCTCTTGTATTCACACTAGTGCTGTAATTCACCTAATGGAATACAGCCACCCTTGTAATCCATTTGACCAACCAAAAGACTCCAAAAGCAAGAAATTCGTATTCTGTCCAACTAGTTTCGACATTGAACACAATAATAAAGGTTCTTCTGACCATGTAGTAAAAAAACAATGTTGTCTTATCCAGGTACAGCTTCTTACGTACTATAAGCCAAGAAAATTTCCTAGGATAACTCTGACTGGTGTTGTCAGTGACTAGAGAGAAATATCCTATTTTAATAGACATCAAAATGCTTATTCCTGAAGCAAATAAGGTCAGAGCTAAATTAATCTTGGAAAAATACAGACATGAGGCATGAGCAAACAAAAGTCTGCATACCCTTGAAGGTTTTATTGTTGATGCTGATTTTACCACAATGCTGCTTCTTTCAGCTGCTACATCTGATTGAAACTCATGTCCCCTGGAAGAAGGATCCGAGGGGAAAAGAGGGGTTTCTGGAGGTGTGAGAAGCCTACAGTGAACCAGTAAAACCGATCAAACAAATGCCTATTTCAGCCAACTCAACTTGGTTGCTAATTGTAATATACAGAAAAGCACTATTGAATTATCAAAAACAGAAAAAAAGGAAGAAAAAAAAGGTGACTGCTACTTCCAAGTAGTGTTTTTCAATGACTCATTAATCATCACAATACTTAGTTCTAAGTCCTCAGGTAAATTGCAATGAAAAAGAAAAAGCATATATCTGGGCATTACAAAAAAGATAAGCATGTGGTGTCTTGTTAGTTGAATGATCTTTTTGTAGGGATAGGATTACAATGGATGGAGTGTGAGAGTGGAATCAAGCTCCGAACCCAAAACACAAGTTAAAAGGAAGGAGAGTTAAAAGGAGTCACCAGTCGTAATCATGCTTTCCAGTATCAGTTGACGCCAATAGGTCCTGCACACCGCTCCTAGCCACTTTTTCAGATCCAACCGAAATCCTCCCCAATTTGGAAGACACTGCAGCACCAAATCACAACAGGCTCAACAATGGCTCTAAATCACAACAAGCTAGAACGACCAGATCTCAACCTTCTAGACTACCAAATCAAGAAAATCACGTTGGGCCATGCAGTGCTCTACTTGATTTCGATTGATAACAAGATCGCCAACTGCCTCCTGTTCCTTCAAAATTTACAGCATAGATTAAACTAACATCGATTCGGCGGACTCAGATTTGGAGCATTCACTACCTATATGTACAAATAATGAAGAATCTGCCACCGACGACGGGTATGACATCGCCAACCACACCAGACAGACGGACAAACTAGTTGGATTAATTACTCAACAGGTAGTAAGTGAAGTGTGAGGGAAAGGGGGGAAATGGAAGGTATAATTAATACCATCAGATTCGTCGGATGAAGGGAGGGAGACGCTGCGGCGATTGGTAGAGAAGAGATCCAAGTTGTCGGCGGCGGAGGAGAGGCTGCTGCTGTGCCCACGCCTCTGCTGCGACTGCGACTGCGACGACGCCGGAAACCTCCTTCCACCCCCCGCCGCCGCCGTGTACTCCTTTCCATCGCCGCCGCGATCACTACTCATTCTGATTAGTGGATTACACCAGCATCGCAAGGAAGGAGAATGGAGTGGAGAGTGAGGAGCGGAGTAGATACCAAGCCAAGGGAGAAATGGTAGCCAACCAAGGATCCCTTTTTCCTCCTCCTTTTCCTTTTGGAGTTTTTGCAACTTTACGTCACGTGATCAAGGCCCCAAGGGAGGAGAGCCAGGGAGCCGAAGAAAACGGACTCCTATCGCATCAATGCGTCAAGTGACAACAACGTCAGATCTCAACAGCATTTTTTTTCCTTTTTAAATCTCAATAGGAATTGCTATTTGCATGGTTACGGACAAGTCCAATGGGACATATAATTATGACATAAACATAGTTTTAATTTGATCATGAATAATTTTTTTAGATATAATATAATAATATTATTTCAATAAAAATTAAGTTATAATTTGTCTTTCATATATATTAATGGATGAAAAAAAATCACATAGATTTTTGAGACTTTTTTGTCTTATTTTGGGATTTGTGAATTAAATTTCATGAGTTGTTATAAAATAGTTTTGCTATTTTTATTGTTATATATAACACACGATTTGACAAATACCAAAATTTAGCATGCAAAACCATGATCATTGGAGTGTGATTTTTTTCAGCTTTTCGTAAATTTTAACTATGACTATCCATTTAGTTATTGTATTGGACATGCTCTAACAAATGGATTTTGTTTTTTATCTTATGTTAAAGGTAAATAAAAAGAAAAATTATACTAAAATATATTTTATCTATTTCAAAATAATTTTAATATATGATTTTTTATGTATTTTGATGAGTTCGTTTTTCGTCCTAATGACATAAAAAAAATTACGCCACTAACGTCAAATTAAAGTACATAACTTACATTATTAATAATATTTCATAATAATTTTTTAACAAAATTATGTTTGATCGTTCCACGACGTGAGTCAAACTTTACATCAACAAATACACAAAATCAAAATATTATAATTATTTTGAAATGAAAAGAGTATAATTAAAATTTATACTGAAGTTGTTTTTGATATTTTTATATGTCGAAACCATAATTACGATTAAAAAAACAACTTATTATTGAGGTGACCTTCCAAATGGTCTCAAAAATCAGATTTATTTCTTTTTCGTGGAGACAAGTTAGCCTTTTGTCACGGGGTTAGATTTCTCACAACCCGTGCGGCACTCAAGTTACTCACACCTTCGCTCGAGCTCAGCCTAATTCGCTCACCAAATAACTAAGTAAGAACTCGTAAGAGAAATGGGAACTCGGAACAACCTTTGAGAGGAAAATACAATGTATTACTCTCGGGTTTTTTTGGGTTTACACAAGATTGAACTCAAGGATGGATGGTTTGGCAAATGAACCAAACATCCCCTTATATACAACTTCTCCTCCACAACCAACGGTGGAGATCAAAACGATCTAATGGTCTATATTTACATATAGACTTTTGGAACCAACCTATCCAAGATAAAACCTTTGCGGCTTCTAAAACATCACCTCCCTAGGTTTGTACCTCCCTTGGATAAACTTGGGCCTTCTTTGATGGGCCGCGTACTTAGGCCGCATCAATTTGTCACGGGCTTTAATTTGGGTCAGACTCCAAATTCGTTGGTCCGTGATACTTTGTACCCTTAAATTTATGGGTTGACAAAGAATGTGAGGTATGGTGAGTTTTCTCATCCACATGATCAACTGCTCCATCTTTAAAAATAAATCGTGGTTCAATTCTTGCAATGTTTAATTAATATGTGATGGTTTGAATCTGTCGACTTCGGCTTAAATGGATCGTAAAATTTATGGATTATTACGTGATTTTTGAAATTCAGGATCAACCTTGTAAAAGAATTGTCAAAAAAAAATATTAAGAGAATGTGAGGTGATGGGAAGCTGGGTTGGCGTCGGTGGAGGGATCTACTCAAATCCACATGCGTCGCACGGACTTATGGGTGAGGGAGGGGCATAGCCGGCCGGCAGTGGGTGCTACAGATGCATGTGCCCTTTCTTTCGTCTTTTTGTGTTGGATATTCGGTTCCATATGGTGTTGGAGACACCATATTCATTCAACATGCACAGTGTTTTGACCATGACCTGCTTCTAAAACTTGGGTTATACTTTTTGTTTCATGGCTTCGCCCATCTAAGTCATCATTTGTCTCATCCCTCTACATATACCTCTAAACAACACATACTGTATTTGTGATTGTTGACTCGAATATGGGTTGATTGTTATAAAAATACATTTATAAGTGAGGATGTGAGCCAAATCCAGGGATGATTTAAGTATATACTACACTATGCTCATATCGTATATCATAAACCATGAATATTGTGACAATACTAGCATTAACTTGGACAAATTTTTTCCTTTATTTCATTTTTGAAGAATTTAAGTGTTTGATTAGGCTTAAAGCCGATCATAATTCTACTTTAAGAAATTTTTATAAAGTTAGAAAAGTGTTTGTCGTATTTTTTAGTTGTAACTTTAAACATTTTTCCTGCATAAAATCAAAATTATATTTGATGAAATAAAATAACTTAAAGTTGTTATTTTACCAAACTTCAATTTATTATTATATTATTACAATAAATTATGAAAACAACGAAATTATGTCATGACACGTGTGTCTAATTAAAATCCAATGATTGAGATTAAGATTATAACAATAGTAATTTAATCTAACTTTTCATTAATTTTGTTTCAATCTCAAGTTATTAAATTTTAACTAGAAACACATCCCCCTCCCCCCCCAGCCTATGAACTATTCTCCCCGTCTCAATTTAATTATAACATGGTGTGGATGTCGGCTTTCGGAGTCTGAGCTTAAGGCACGAGGGTTTATTGTCGGATGGTGCGACTTGAAGAGTCATCACTTATTTGATCCCCAGTTAAAAAGGGATGGATAAGACTTGATCTTTGAATAGAGTTTTGGACTTAGGACGTGACGGGAAGGTCGCGTTATCTGTTAGCATTCGTCACCCCCGCATTAAATATGATCTTTTTTTTTTTTTTAAAGGTTGCATCTATTGGATAGTTGTGGCTTTCATTTTTATGTTTATCTAGTTGTGTGTTCTGTAAAAACAAGTTAGGAAAAAAACAGAAAAAGTAAAGGGATTTTGACTGAACTACTTAGCAACTGTCTATCTACTTACGGAGTTTAAAATTAGGTCAAGCATATGTCAGATTATGATCGAATCTTCTAATAAAGTTTCCTACATACCCTCGTTAGATTTTTTATCGTGAAAAGATCACACCATGTGTAATTCTTAAATTAGAAAATCTTCGTCTGTATCAGTCTTAAGACTAGTTGATTCCTGATGGAACTAAGTCGGAATCTAAAAGGTCCATTAAGTGTTAATCCACATATTTTATAGATTTTCTTATTTTTATTTACTTAAGTGTGAATTTGATCGGTTTATATCATTTTATTCACCTAAATATGAATTTTGATATAAAAATAATTATTATTATTTCCGTAAGGATTCTGTGAATTTTTAATTTTTATAATCAATTTTTCTAAGGTCAAATTTTTCTATCATTTTTTTAGTCTACCTAAGTGTATCTAAGATTTCAACTTAAGGACTCTAAGACAACCCAAAAATATTTCCTAATCAATGAAATGTTCATGATTTATTTAGCTAATCCTAAACTGATTTTTTGGTCGAATCTAGCTAAACAATTAATCGCCTCAAATTCTCGATAGGTTATGTTGTCTAAATGTTTCTACTCAAGACATGAAAACCATGAATTGACTAACAATACATTATGCACTTGATGTCTCTAAGCATGAAATGTTGTACAAGGACCTGAGTAAGTCAAAATCATGTAGTGGTAGAAAAATCAAACAATGATGATGGACATGGAAGTCAAGAAATCAACTAGGTTCATTGAGTATTATGTGTGGACAACACTATATGACCAGCTCCTACAAATCAACTTATTTTTCAATATTGTAAGCATTAGAAACTCCCAATCACATCAAGCATCAATAAATCAACACATGAAGAGCAATATCACAATCTGCCATTTTTATGACAAAGAAAACTTAGGAAATTAAATAGACCTCGTTCACTTTACAACAGTTGTTGGATGTACGATGTGATGCACTGATGCGACATAAATTCAACTTTGAGCGAATTCATCAAGTACGACGTGACTGAGATTAGGATAAAAGGTCTTCGAATGGTCATGTCACTAGTTCGGAATCGAGCTCTACAATAGCAACTTGTCAATGGAAAGAGTAACCATCTTCGAGAACGTCCAATGAGTTTTCGTCATCGAATGTTGGATGAAGGCTAAGGGCACATAGGGAGCTCGAGATTAACCCTACTGGGATTGGTTTGTGAATTGCTCTCGAGATGAGCGGAAGGGGAAGACTAGCTCGCTCGAGGCAAGTTGACCTCTTTGAGTTGTGTTAAATGAGAGGCAAAGAGCTCTCCTTTTCCAGTGACGGATGGAGTAGGTGAGAAGACTAGAAGGTAAAGGAGCTCAAACAATTTAGCTATAATGGAGAGAGATGAAACAAAAGGTCATGACGTTATGTTGACGATTCAATGGAGGGAGATAAAGTAATATGATCATATGGATGAATGAGTAGAGTTGTGCTTCTGAAAGATTTGATTTGTATGGATTGAGTTTTATTTATCCAATTGAGCCAATGAATTAGGCCGAACAAGTTAGTGCATTTGATTTGGGATTATTTTTTGTATGACACCAAATTCAAAATTTAATGTCTACACATGGACATTTGTTTTATTATACGGCACGTATTTTGAAAAATTTTCTTTTTTTTTTGTCTCAATGACGCAAGAAAATTACGTCATCGACGTCAGATTGAAGTATAACTTAAATTATAATTCACGATAGTTTTTCAAAACATGATGTTTGATCGTCTTACAACGCGAGTCAAATTTCATATCAACAAATACACATAATGAAAGTACTATAATTGAATTGGAACGAAGGGAGTATATCGAAATGTTGTGTTGGTGGAGGGAACCGGATCCACGGTTGTTGGCTGAAAATATGTTGTTGAATTTCAATCTAATGATTTAGGTTTGTTTGATGTTTTAAAGGTTGTTTTTGTTTTTTGATTAGATTTTTTTAAGTATAATTTCTTTTAATTATTTTTAAAAATAATTATTTTTAATAAGTTTTTTTAGATTTTATTTCTTTTAAATAGCCCATCAACGATAAAGTTTTATTGCTTGAGTTTTTTTTAAGATTGATATTTTATCAGTAAAATTTTAAAAGAAATCAAATATTTAAATAACTGAGAGGGTCCTTCTCCCTCACGGGAAGGGCCAAACGAGATTCGAAGCGGAGGGTAGGATGCCAAGTGGAGAGGCAATTGGGGAAATGCGAGTTTCAGCCTGAAGTTCGGAGTTGCGTTAACGAATATCTTTGATTTCCCCCTTTTCATTACAGTTGGTAATCGTGTCGGCCCCATCGTCGTCCTTGTCATCGTCGTCTCTCTGTGGTCTGCGGTGTCCGATTCAAACCCTAGCAAGTTTCGAAGATGAACGACGCAGATGTGTCGAAGCGGATCCAGCAGATGGTGCGGTTCATCGGGCAAGAGGCCGAGGACAAACCCTACGAGATCTCCGTGTCTGCCGAGGAGGTAACCTTTCCTACAATTGTCTATATTCAATCGCAATTCGGCAGCATCATCCCTTTTTCTGATCCTTCTACACTGTCGAATCATCCCTGTGACTGAGTTCTAACCACAACTGACCCATTGTTTGTTGCATATATAATTCTTTCAATTGGTTCCAGTTTTGATAGGTGGAGCTGTTGGTGGTTTTGCCCTCCTACTTTTATTTACTCCCTACCTCTCACAACTCTTGCAAAGGTTTGACCCGAATCGGTTTGTTATATGTGTGATGAATTTGATATATTTTGATTAGTATATCGTGGTTTTTCATGATAATAGTGGGTTTGATGTGAAAGGATGAAAGAGAACGGGGAGGAAATAGTGGAATGGGGTGTACTGAGGATATCGTGATTATTTTAATATAAAATTATTTTCAAATAAGGAAATAAAGTAAGTGTTGTAAGATTTGTTGGACGGTCCAAAATAACAAGTGTTGCAAGAATTATAGGACGAAGGGAGTATCATTTAACCATGTAACGAATAATGAGGATTTAGGCCATTCACTTATTGCTAGTGGTCCGTCGATCATTTCTTATGGTTTTTCAGGGTTGATTGCTTCGATGATCATCACTTGATCGCTAATAATGCTCCATTCTTACTTAGGAGTTCAACATTGAGAAGCTGCAATTAGTCGAGGCCGAAAAAAAGAAGATTAGACAAGAGTATGAAAGAAAAGCAAAGCAGGTTGAAGTTCGTAAGAAGATGTAAGTTACTACTACTATTATTCGGATTCTTTTCCTCCTCCTGGAGCTTGTTTCTACGGATGGCACCCTAGTTATTTTAGGTCCGTGGAAACTATTGAGTGAAGAATTGACGTGTTGGCTTTCTTATGATATATGCAAGTACTGCTTCCTAATACCCGTTTTTCAATCTTTGATTGAAGAGTGTTGCATTATTTCTGTTGGTGGACACATAAGCTCATCTCCTATCCTAGAATCCTTGCAGTTTGGCCATTAATTTCTTATTAGTTATTGTTGTGTGATAATTCTTGTGACTGCCAAAACCTGCATTTTCAAGTGTGGACATATGAGATTTTATTTAAGTATGCCTTTCCTTCTTTTTTTTTTTTTTTTTATATCTGAATTCGTCTCTTTCCATTTCATAACATTGAGTTGTATCCCTCTATTGTTGGCAGTCAATGAGTACTCGATGCAGCTAAATGCATCCCGAGTAAACGTCCTACAAGTGAAAGATATCAGTGAATACCATGAAGGAATCTGCTAGCATTGAGCTACTTCTTGTTTCAGATGACCCAAAGGCGTACAAGAAGCTACGTCAAGGATTAATTGTTCAGGTGTCTTTGATACGACTCCCCATTCGTTGCTTCATTTAATATTACTCATATCGCTGTGATCCATTGAATTATGAATCATCCTGGAATCTGACTGGCATATGCAGTGCAGTGCCAAAATACAAACTTTCTAGTTTCACAATTTTGATTAGTAGTTCGGGGAGTTTCCTAGAATCACTCGCTTTACTTCCTCGATGACATTGGTTTCCAGAGCTTGCTTCGCTTGAAGGAGCATTCGATTTTACTGCACTGCAGAGAGGTCGATCTCAAGCTGGTTGAGACTGTCTTGGAAGATTCAAAACAAGAATATGCTCAAAAGGCAAAAGTGGCAGCCCCAAAGATCATTGTTGATAGTGTTTATCTCCCACCACCACCTTCTGGCTCAGAAAGCCATGGTCCTTCTTGGTAAATCACTTTGTTTGCATGCATTCCAGATTTTCAGAAATATGCTTTATAGAGTTCCTACTCTGTTTCATGTCATGGCAAGTGTGGATGCCAAGAGTGGCATCCACTCCCTGTCACATATGTAGTTTCCTCTTGGCATCCACACCCTATCACATATGTAGTTTCCTATTTTCCCTGACATCCTTGACTGGTATACATAGTGAAATCTTCTACATGGGAAGATTACAAATAACCCTTTGAACTTTCAGACAATGACACTTAAACTCTCAAACTTTGGAAATGTACACTTACCCCTTTCAACTTTGTGGTAGGTAAGTGCCAAGGTTAACTTCTCAGTCTAATCTGACGGGAAGTGCATCCCACTCTCCTCCTTTACGTGTGGATTGATGAATAAACCCATTTTCATCCAAAATTCAGAGCTTTTTGTCTAAAATTAGCCTCAACAAAAATTAATCCAATCCTCGATTCAATTTATGTTGGATGGGTGATTTGGTGGTGCTGTTGGCGGAGGATGATGGGCATCACGATTTTGCTGGAGCTGGTGGTGGATGAGGGTAGGTCCGGGCGTGAGCCGTGTGATGGTTGATGATTTCGGATTCGGTGGATGAACAACAGATATTAGTGGGAGGGATGAAGAGGTCTTCAATTAATGGTGGTGAAGGGAATGGTGGGATGAAGCTGCTGATAATTTTGGTGGTCAATGGTGGGAAACAAGGAGGACAAGTTCAATGGTGGTAGCAGAATGAGGGAGTGGAGGGTTTATAGGTCATGATGGTGATGCTGAAGGTTGTGGATGAGCATATAGCGAGGTTGCTGGGTGGTGGTGATGCGGTAGCTGAATAGATGGTGAGGAGTTTGTGGTTCGCGCGGCTATTTGTTGTAGTTCGTGATGGTTGGTGGTGGTGGTGAGTTAGTGGTGTGTGGGTGAAAGGGTCAAGATAATTTTCTTTGTTTTTTTCCCTTTACTTTTGGTTTTATTCAAGGATTAATTTTTTTTAAAATTTGTTTACAGTGAGGGTTTATTTGACGGCAACGGACTAAGTGAATATTTCTAAAGTTCGGGGGTTTAAATGTCACTGTCTGAAAGTTTAGGGGGATACCCGTATTTTTTTCCTCTTCGATTTTAGATTTCTTCTTTCTGATGGAAGTTTCTATTGTGGTGTGTTGAACAAATAAGAAAGAACTTTTCACCTTTGCTCTTTCTTTTTCAGTCCTGTTAAGGTGCTTTCATGTTATCGGTGTTTGGCTTGTCCAGCTTGATAATGCTGATTTACCAAATCTGATGTGGCTTGCACCCGTTACATCTTACTGGATTTTGTTTTTTCTAGTCTAATTACTTTGTTCTCCATGTTCATATTGCCAAAAGCTCTGGAGGAGTAGTGCTAGCTTCTCAGAATGGGAAGATAGTATGCGAAAACACTCTGGATGCTCGATTGGATGTTGCTTTTAGACAAAAGCTCCCTGAGGTACTTTTCTGCTTCTTACCTGACATAACAAGAAGTGTCACTCTGGTTTTGTGTGATTTATTTAGAGGTTGTTGGTAGCGGTGGTCAAAATTCTAATAATAATAATTAAAAAAATAGAAACCTAATAATAATAATTAAAAAAATAGAAACCGAAAACTAACAACAGAAACTGCAAACATTTTACAAAATGGAGTGATTTTTTTTTAAAGAAAGAATCTTGAATACTGTATTAAAATGAATTAGTAAACGGAAACAAAAAATCATTTGTTTGAGTTTCTTTTTTGTGCATTTGTTTCATAATTTGATAAACATAAATCGATAGCAAAGGTTCTCTCTGAAATAAAAACAAAAAAAAAACAGAAAACAAAATCGTTACCAAACGGACCCTTGGTTATTTGTCTGGTTCTCTTCTCTTCCAAGGGGTTTTGCTTCCGAATAATTATGCTCTCTTATCTGTTTCTTGTTGTCAAGGTGTCGAACGATTTTTCAAATAAATAGGGGCCTCAGTGGAACAGAGGCAAAATTCCAAGCTGGCAACAAATTTTTTAAGATCAGTTTGTGCTCTTTGGTTTAGCTTAGCCCCTCTTGAAATGGAAGGGCGTCTGAGCTCTTAATTCCCTGGGTGGTTCTGCTTGGTATTTCTCTGATGTTGGGCTCCAAGTTATTATAGCTAGTTTCAGAGGTTAACACGTTATGGCTTTTGCCTGCAGATAAGGAAGCGCCTGCTCGGAGGAGAATTGAGTGCATGATTTTGGTATCGATCAATCCACATGAAAAATCCTGATGCCTCTTTAAGCATGCATTGATCCAGGGAGGAGGCTGCCGAAAATGATCATGTCCGAAGGTTGAAGGATGTACTTGCTCCTCCTAGTCAAATAAGTGATACAGTTCTAATCATCTGTGACTCTATGCTTTTTTAGAAGAGCCCCATCTGTTCAGTGCTTTAGAATAATAAGGCGGCTGCTGATTTTCGTAATTTTGAATGATGAAATTTTGCTCCATTTTAGTGACGGGTTCTCATTGGTTATCCAAACACCAAATCATCACGTATGACATATACGTGACTTTGTTTTTTGTGGTATCCATGCAATGAGTTCTTTTGGTGGTTGATGTTTATGCTGCGGAGTCTATTGGATGTGAAATATTGGCTTCATATGACAACTCATCTAGTCACATTGTACTGTAATGTAGCGTGCATTATATGACATATCACTTAACTGAGATTGTACTGTAATGTAGCGTGCATTATATGACATATCACTTAACTGAGATACCATTTAGTTGTGTTCATGAATATAGAAATAATACTACTGAGTTTGTCGATTAAACATCAATTTACATAACATTCATGTGTAATATTAGTCATATAATTAGATATATTTTCATCTGATTTCAAGAAAAGTAGATCACTGTTTCGTTGAACAGCATACTTGAACATCACAAGTTATGTGTTTGTTGAAAACGGCACAAGTTATGTGTGAATGAATCGAGAACATAATTCTCCATTTGTCCCAAAATAAACTACTCAGTGTGGTTAAAAAATGCTCATATAGTACTCTTTTTGTATCAAAATTTTTATAACCAATTGATTTCGCACTAGAATTTAAAAGTGAGTTGAATTATTATTATGTTACATATTTATCCTTGTGAAAAAAGAAGATAAAAGAAGAGAAAAAAATGATAATGAAATAATTAGATATGATATAAAATAAAAATAAATTGTATTTTTGTTAATAAAAATTTTTCTAATGAGAAAATATTATAAACAGAATAAAACATCCTAGTTTGACAAAACTATACAAAATTATGATAAGAAAAGACTGCGAGTTAAAAAAAGGAATTGAATCCATTGTTATGGATATGATGTTTGTGGTTATTTTTTGTTAATAATTTTTTTTAAAACCTAAAATCTTATTAATAAAATATCAATCCTAAGAAAAATAAAATCTACAAAATTTAATAAAAAAATAAAATAAAAAAATAAAATAAATCTAGATCGTCCATTTTTCGACTGCACCACCATTCCCCAACCGCTTAAAAAAAAAAACGGGAAACAGTGCGCTTTTAAAGAAAAAAACAAACCTGGAAGCAGTGGAGACGGGAGGGACAGAAGAGGGTCATACTCGCATAGCTTTTATCCACTCTACTTGAATTGGGAGGGATATTGTAACAATTCGCCGGTGATCTCTGCCGAAATGGAAGCCCACAAGCTCCTCGCCGCTTGCTCCCGGTATTCGCACCCACTCATTGTTATTCTTCCTCGGTTTCCACCGTCTACTGCGCTTTTCGGAAAGTGAAGTGAAAATCACATTGTTTTGCTACTTTCTTTCCACAGAGTTGCAGCATCCCCGCCGCCACGGCAGATGTTACTAATCTATCATCAATTCCATTCTTGTTCTGGATTTTCCCCAGGTTTTTTCTTTCGGTCGTTTCTTTGTTGAGTTGTCCTTCACTTTTAGGGTTTGTAGGCCATAGCGATCAATTGATTTGTTTATGTGCATAACTAGCCAGAACTAAACGTTGAGACCGATTGGTATGACTGCTTAATGCTGAAATCGAGAACAAATAGCCAAACCGAACGCGAATCAAAAGCCATATCAAATAGGTCCAAGTTTTCCTTTGTTTTCTATCGGGAAAATAGCACTTAAATCCTCTGAAGTTTCGGGTTTTGGCACATAGTCTTCTCAACTTATAGGTAGATAGGGAGATATGTGTCAAAAATCAAAGGGTTTTTCAAAATTTAGGGGGTTAAGTGTCTATTATCAAAATTCGAGGGGTTAATGTGTCAAACCCTAATAGTTCAAGGTGTTTATGTGCAATTTTCCCTTTTCTATAATGCTAATGGTGATGTCGTTCACTGCATTTTTTGGTCAAAGTGGTCGATATCCTGTTGAAGTAGTGAGCTGAATAGGCACTGAATTCGGTCTCTGAAGGACCTGCATCTTTAATTTCTTTCTGGGTTTCTGGGTTGGAATGTCTCGACATGACTATGCTTTGGCTCTTTAGGCACACAGTTCATGCTGGTAATGATTTTAAGTGCCTATGTAGGTGTGTCAATGAAGTGGGAGACAAGAACTATCACTTCCTTACCTTCATGGCTGTATACATATTCTTTGGAAACTTTTTCTAGTGGTGAATCATCCGAAATCTGTAAACTATGCTCCATTCCTACACATGCTTGAATTTTTGTTAGAAATGTCCTAGATAAATCAGGTAGGATCTGTAGTGATGCATACATTGGTGATGCTGTCATTTTAACAGTTGCAGCTACAATGGCCTTTGTGCTTGAAGTTTAAAGTTCTGCAACTTAATCAATGCTTTAGTGCAAAGCATGGGTTTAAACTACCTAACTGCTTCATAGTCTTTGTCTTTTCCCCCTGTTATCCATAAAATAACAGGGGCACAAAAATTCTGGGCTGTGCATTTTTTCCCTTTTTCTTTTTCCTCCTCCTTTCCTT
>LIEC01011977.1:35069-70287 GCA_001925005.1 Drosera capensis
TTTGGGTGAACCTAGATACGCCGAATTGTTATGTACTGCAGGGAGCTGGAAGAGGAAGATGTGGTCTTTGAAGGCAAGCTTTTGGGAATCAATGAGACCTGGGTATGTGGGATGGTTTCACTCAGCACAAGTGCATTCCCATGATGTGGTAGATTTCATTGAGGATTCAAGCTTTTGTATCCCTCTAAGGGATTCCTATTACAATTGTTTTCTGTTTCTTAGTTAGAAAATTTAGAGTCATGGAGTGCTGCAATACTAGGCTCAGGTGCAGT
Organism: Drosera capensis; assembly: GCA_001925005.1. NCBI lineage: Eukaryota > Viridiplantae > Streptophyta > Magnoliopsida > Caryophyllales > Droseraceae > Drosera > Drosera capensis. Next base: position 35,342 of record LIEC01011977.1, read on the forward strand.
GATGCCAGACGCTGGTCTCCTGATCTTGTTGACTAGTTCTGGCAGTCCAGCGCTAAAGCCTTTTTCTACAATAACCTTGCAATATTGTGTTGAGTTTCTGTACCATCCGGATAACGCCTGCAGTCCTGGGAACAAGCTTCGAGCATGCTGCTACTTAGCTGTGCGACTTCTTTCCGAACTCACGTCAATGAATGCTGCTAGTTTTAGTTAAAATTTTACGTTACTGACCATGTGGCAACTCCTTGATAAGTTAAATAGCTATGGTATTTGGTACAAATCGGGTCTGCATTTAATCACCAGATGAAGCATCATTCCCATCTTGATCTCTGTTTTTCACGTCCCATACAAGTTCCCCATGAATATTTAGGTTCAAGTTTAGGAGGCTGGAATTTGTCTCAAGTTAGAGATTTACCTTGACAACAAGAAAAAAGGCAACTAGGTTACTTTTCTCATCGCTTTTACTTCAGATAGTTTTCAAGCTGCCGGTTGCTCTTTGATTTCCACTAAGTATAATGCATGATGCTTGTAGTGCCGTGTGCGTAGAATATTGACGTGACTGGTCAATGTTGGAACATTGTTGAAGTGTCCTTCATTATATTTCTTTCCCTTGCCAGCTTGTTTGTTTTTCTTCATAGTGATAATTCACCTTAAATCATCTGTTGGCTCGACCTCCTTTTTTCTACTCTTAAGTTCCTCAAGGTCAACATATCTAGGTAGGAGATAATATCCATTCGGTCCAAAATCCTGATAAAGCAGAGAGGACTCTGCAGATGCTGTTAGCCAAGGCTTGACAGGTCTTCAGGTCTTTCTACGTGGACAAGACGCAATATGCTCTTGGCATCATTTAGTGGAGAACAACATCTTGTTCATGTCGCCTACCCTTTAGGCACATCAGAATCTCATATCAGTCTATTTTATATAGCCATAAGCATCCTGTTTCTTCTTTTGAAGATGATTGTTGATGACCAACCTGGATTTTAGAGAATAAGAAGAGGTTTGCAGAGCATTTTTTTTACGGGGTGTCTACCGGTCATTGCCTAAAAAGTTAAAAATCATACCGAATCTATTTTACATACTCCAATAAAAGGCTTGGCATGTTTTCTTATATGTTGTATGACAATGTCGTCACCTTTAATGTAGTCTTGTACCCTTGTTGGATCTTTACTTTATATTGGCTTCTTGGTTAGGTTTTTGAAAAATAGTGCATCAAAAGTAATTGAGCCACTTGATGTTGAACAAGAAGAACCTTTGCCTGTCGAATTTGTGCTCGCAGAGAAGACTCGTGACGATGGTGCAATTGAACAGATAATATTTTCTACAGAAGGAGATGTTGACGTGTATGACCTCCAGGCATTGTGTGATAAGGTGATGAGCTCTGAGGACCATCTGGCCACTGGGCTCTTAGAAAACGTTTCTCCTTATTTTGTTTGGACTCTGGAGATTTCATGGTTGTTTTTAAAAACAATCTGTTATGTTTTAAATGCCATCCTTTTGTATTGTTAGGTTGGCTGGCCTCGTAGACCCCTGTCAAAGGTTTCCGCAGCTTTAAAGAACAGCTATATGGTTGCGAAGTTGCATTATGTTCTGAGGTCACGTGGAGCAGGTTGTCCATGAATATACATCATGAAATTCTTTGCTTCCCGGTTTTCCGTTTAAACAATCCAAATTTCTATGGAAGTATATTTCAGCTAATCTTTTCTCATCCCTCGCTTCTTTCCAAAATGAATAATGAGCATTTTGCTGCACTGGCCAAGTTATTTGACAGTAGTGGATAATGAAAGAAGGCTAATCGGTATGGCACGTGCTACATCAGATCATGCTTTTAATGCTACCATCTGGGATGTCATTGTTGATCCATCTTATCAGGTATCCATATTCTCTGTATTGTCTCTTGCCTTCATTATGATCTGCATTTCTTTCTTTGCCTCGAGATGATGGTGGTTTATTTCCCAATTTCTGTGTTGTTTTCTTTTTCTTTTGTGTGGATATGTGTGTCCATTTTCTATAGGACTAGAGTTAAATTCCCTGGACTCCATGACGGTGTGGACTCAGCTAAAATTTAGTACTACATGATTACATAAAATAGCTGAAGGTGATCGTTAGATCCATATGTTCCTAGTTTTAAGCTGTTGACATGGAGATGTTGGAGTGTAGAATGTCAGAACGAGAGTATCTTCTGTCTGGTTTGGCTGACACTTGTGTCACTTTGCAGGGCCGAGGCCTTGGAAAAGCCCTTGTTGAGAAGCTTATTAGAGCTCTTCTGCAAAAGGACATTGGCAATATTACACTTTTTGCTGATAAAACAGGTATTCTCCTGATTCATATTATCGATATCGAGAAGCTGTATGCTAGCCGTCATACGCTATACATGATACGTGGTTCCAGAAACTTGAAGTGGAATGCATCTCATGCACATGGTCATCGAATATTGTTTATTTCTTACTCCAGGGAATGCACTCTTTTTTATCATATCCCTTTCTGGACTCTCACCCCCAGAACCAGAACAGAGAAACAAAAGATTGCCATGAGCTATGGGGATCAATTCCACATATATTGTTGTAGTTGCATCGATTCCACATTTTTCTTTCAGATAATTTATTCTTTTGCTTTAACAACACCAATATGATTTCCTTTCTCTTTTCCTTTCTGCATTGTTTGTCTACAGTTGTTGAGTTCTACCAGAATTTAGGCTTTGAACCAGACCCCGATGGCATCAAAGGAATGTTTTGGCACCCAAGCTATTAACTCTTTCAACTTTCTCTCCTGCAGAATTTTCCGAGCATACTTACTGATGATCATCGTTTATGCATGCGTCAATCCAAGATATATGTGCTACAGATGGTTGTATAATAACCTTGCATGAACTCTTGGTTGCATTGTGTGTGCGATGCTTGCTTTAGATGGTGATGGTAATCCGTTTGGTCGACAAACGACTAGGTGTGTAGCAGCTCTAAACTCGGTGAAAGATTACCAGTTCGTGTAGAACTTCTATCCAGCGCACTGACAACTTGTTTGTAATCATGCTTGTGATTTCTTGAAAGAGAAAATAAAAAGGGAGAAATGAGAAACTATTCAAGGCCAGTAGAAGGAAACAGAATTATTCAAAACGGTAATCTCTAATTCGACGGCCGACGAGGTATAGTGGTGAACCATAAATGGATGGTTAAGGTTTTGATTTTGGTTAAATATGGAGGTATAAGGATATGATCGGAACTTTTTTTAAAAAATGAACCAATTGATAATTTAAGAAACCCATTATGAACTATTGATAAATAAATTTTGAAAAAAAAATCAATTAATAATTTATGTTATTTTTTTGTCAAATGATTTTGATTTTTATTATTGATTTTCGGACATTTTGTTATTAGTTTTGATATCTTCAATCTTAGCAATAATATCTAGTGGTCTTTGAATTGCATCATTTTTGTTCCCTGACTTTCTTCTCAATGACGGAAAGATTTGGGAGAAATTTTTTCATTAAAAAAGATGATTATATTATCATATTATCATATAAGTTTCACCTATATTACACTCGCTTAAATCTCCATCCCAATATCCATTTACATTTCAGGTAATTTTCATTAGTTTTCAAAGGAATATTATCCTTTGTAGGTCTCATCTTGACTAATTTCATCTCCCTCTTCTTCACATGCTATTGTTCACTTCGTCCATTACTTCCCAATAGTTCAAGAATTCACCACTATTTCCTCTATTCCAAATCTGATTTCCCTCCACATTTGCACCACCATGCCGGAAACCAATTCTCCCTCCCTTGTGAAATTCATAAACCTTGCCAAGTTCAGAATGTACATAGACTCAAATTGAATCCATCTCATATCTTAATGTTCATTTTTTTTGTATTCGATCGTTGTAGAATTTGTTGTGTATATGTCTGTGTTGTGGATTGCAAGCCGAGATCGAAGAATTTGGTGCCGATTGTGTTTGAGTTGGAGGTCGACGGGCAGCGTTTCAAGGACGGCGTCATATGGAATCCTTCTAGTATATGCTCAAATAAATTCTTGTTCTCTCTCTTTTGTCAGGGTTTGATGTTGACGGACAAATCAGCCTTCTTGACTCATGCTCAATATATGACTTTTTTGTCATTTATTTTATTATTGTTTTATCAATCGACTCTATAGCTTGTGCTAATGGGTCTTCAAGTTGCTACGTCGAGTAGTCATGCGAAGAACGCAGGAGCATAACATGAGAACATGTCAGAATCCCCGTTGAAGGATGACGACGCTCAGTACTAATAAAATAATGTTGTATCAACGGTTATTGTGAAGTAATTATTATATTATGACTCTTTATTATGATCAATTATGTTGGTTATGAGATTGCATTATGATCTTATTATGTTTCATTCGGTATTAAGACCGTGTATTATGATCTTATATCATCTATTGTATCTGAAAATCCACTATAAATTATTGTGGCTGTAGTACATTTTTGAACAGATGCAGTATAAAAAGTATATGCTATCTTCAAATGTGTTAAAAAATACAATATATAAGGGATTCATTACAGTTCTTAATGTAAGAATTGCAGCATTATTCTGTCAGTTTGTATCATGGGTTAAAAAATCAATACTTGTATTAACCTAGGTGAAAAACATACATATTGCTCCATCCGTCCCATACTTGTTGCAAGATTTTGACTCAGGTCGATTTTTACGTGTGTAGAATTTTTATAGGTTTTGGTGAAATATTTTTTTTAATGATAGTGAGATTTACTATAACAATTCTCAGAAAGAGATAATTGATATACTATACCAGATGATAATTATTTTGATATTTTTTAGACTAAATACTTGTCAAAAATGAAAGTAATGCAAAGTTTTCATGGACATTCCAAAATAATAAATGTTGTAAGAATTATGAGACGAAAGGAGTATAATGATTCTCATGTTACGAATCCGACTACAAATACAAACAATTTGATTAATAAAAAAAATTACATCATTTTATCAACAAAGCTAACACATATATAGCAGCAATGGAAATCATTATCATTGTCAAGAATCCGACAACAATCTCAGAGGCATCCATAACAACAATTTTGAACAACAGTAGTACAAAATGATGAAATCGATTCTTCATTGGACTAACATTAAGAGAAAAAATCCACAATCCTCACATTTGAAGTATAGTTTATCTTTCGTATTTTATTTTTTTACCAATAATTTGAATTGAAGTACAGGGCAATTTGGTTCAATGTTCTTGGTTTGAAAAGACGATTTAGTCTAAAGTATGTGGATTGAAAGGACAACTTGGTCCAAAACAACAAAATAAAAGGACACTAAATTCATAAATGTAATCTATTACAGGATACAAAGAATAAGATGTAGTATACATTTTTCAAATTTACATCTATTTGAATATAGACTCTTTATCAATTTAACGTATATACTTACAAGATATTAATTAAAGTAACATATTAACTTCATATTTGTTGGTAGGTTAATGAGAACATTTATTCTATTGCTCATGTAAATTTTGAATAAGATCAAATTGTCATAAAATGAAGTAGTAGAACAACATCACATTTATTGATACTATTTTTTTTACCATTGAAAATATTAAGTTTATTTATAAAGCTATGGAGGGGGTGAGTCAATATAATCTATACCCCTTAACTCCCTGTCTAACCATTAGAAATCTAAGTTTCTATGCAAAGTTACATACACACATTCTATAAAATGTTACAAAAGTTTCTACCAGAATAAATAAACCATCACAAACACAAATGGTTACATGACTCAAGAAGCATGAATATATACAAAACAACTTAACCATCCAGTTTGATCTTTCAGTTACCCAGTAGTTTCTTCTCATCCTCATTAAGATACTCTTTCCTAACATAAGCAATGTCCATACCTGTTTTGAATAAGTAAGTCTTCATGGCATGTTTGCATGACTTTACTGTTCGAAAATTGATGTCATTCCTGTGTTTCAAAATGGTGTAAACAAGATTGCAAAATAGGGGCTGAATGATAGTCTTTGTGGTCCTCTTCGTCTTGAGTGCTTATTGCAAGGCCTCAAAGTATCCAGTGCATGAGTTTTTAGTAGAACACAGAGCACCATCTAGTAATCCCATTCCCATAAGGCGATCATGGGTATAGAGTCTTTGACGCACCACTAGCCATGTAATGAAGGCATGTCTTAGGATGCTTCCTTTGAACCAAATAAGCATGTGCCAAAATATCTTTGGAGCCCTTTGTCGAAGGTGATTTCATGCATGGGCATTTGAGAATCTCCTCTTCATCCCATCACCCCAAAGCCACATATCCATCCTTCCATGGATAACAGGAAGAAGAGACTCATGAAAGAAGTCTAAAATATATGAAGACAGTTGTCAAGATGAGTCATGAATAAAGGAGTACAGTGTACTATCCCTTGGGATTCGAGTGTTGTAGATAAAGGAGGTAAAGACCTTTAAATAGAAGGAACCCAAAGAAGACCACGAGTCATACCATAGCTTAATAGATTGCCCGTCCCTAATCTTTCAACTAATTTGTTTTTGAGCCAATGATCTAAACTACAACAACTGCCTCCAGTTCCACGAGCCAGCCTTTGGAATTTTTATGGACCAAAAGTTATCATTTCACACAAGATTAGCATGTATCCAGTTAGTCCAAATTGTCTTCTCCCTCGAGGCAAGACCCCAAATATGTTTCAACATAAGTGTTTTGTTCGAGGTTGGCAGCCGACGAAGCCCAAGTCCTCCTTCCTCCTTAAGAAGACACAGAGTATTCCAAGCTACCTTCCCACCCGCAGCGCCCAATGATGGACCCTTCCACAAAAACCTTCTGCATATACTTTCGATCCCAAGCAGCACACTCTTTGACATCAGAAAGACTCCAGACTAGAATATTTGAATGGATTGCAGCACAGACTTAATAAGTAATAACCTGCCAGCATAGGACAATGTTTGATTTGCACAACTAGCAGCTCGTTTAGCAACTTTGTCAAGCAAGCGTTTACACTCTCTGGCTTTCAGCCGCTTCGTGGTAAGGGGGATGCCCAAGTATCGTACTGATAAAGATCCCTTACCAAATCCCCTATCATAAAGAATTCACTCTTAGAGGGATTAGGATGTAAACCTAATATTGAGGAAAATAGGTCAACCCCTTTGATAGGAACGTGCAATCCCTCCATTTGTATAGAAATTGATGTAACAAACTCAAATGTATTAATTATAATATAGTTAGATTGTTTAGGCTAGAAGTCAAGTAGGAAGTTGCAGTTGAGGTTAGATGCAGGAGTGCAGACGGTTGCAGATGCAGAGGGCTGATACAGACCACCTGGTGGAGACTTCTATAAGGACTGTAGATGAACATCTAATATATGTACAAGCAACAGAAGAATTGAAGGCTTCACAAGGAGGACTGAGCTTGCAGATGAAGACCACGATGACAAGACATAAAGCTGAATCAGAGTGTGCAGACAAGGTGTTACAGTAGACTGGATTGCAGTAGAGATGATTGTCAACATGAGGTCGAAGGTTTGAAGTCAGTCAAGTGAAGATTCAAATTAAAGTAGCAACGGCACGAAAACTGAGGACAGTGGAATGCCAGCGTTGAAAATGAGATGGTGGCAAACACTAATGGGAAAGTGACTCTCCAGGAACAGTGGGTTGTCTACAAGAAAGGTTCGTTCCTTCAGCCATATAAAAGAGAACCGTTGAAGCTCATTGAAGTGTGTGTGAATTGTGTAAGAAAAAGGCAAGCGTGAAAAGTAATATACATTCAAAGGCATACTCAAGTGAGCTGAATCGAGAAGATACAGAAAAGAGAAGTATCACTAGTTTGTAGAAAAAAAAACTCTTGCAGTAGAGCTCAAGACTAAGAGCTGTGCAAAGATCTAGGATCTTCTACCTTCATGCAAGTTAGAAAGCTTGTGAAAAGGAGTTTTCTTGTAAGCTGAAAAACAAGAAAATAGTGATATTTCCCTCTTAGGCTGACTACACTGGTCAATAAGGGAAGACTGGACTAAACTCTCGATTATCATTTGATATCGAGTGTCTGAACCAGTATAAGCTCTGTGTCAATTTACTGCTTTCATCATATTGCTTTTAGAACTGCTCCTGATAAATCATCACACCTGAACTAGAGATAAAGACTCAAAAGAGTCATAAATCTCAAGTGCATACGAGATAGTCTCATCTGCAGACTACCTGAGTAGTCTGCATACTGCACTAGTGTGCACAAGATCATCATTCCGCACAAAAAGACTACTAAAGTCTTATACAACCTATTCACCCCCCCTCTAGGTTGAAACTCGAACCTTACACCCTTCCTTCAGCAGCTTTATAGATTCCAAGTTCCCCTCCGAGAATAACAATACATCATCAGCAAAGAACTGGTGGGATAGAGCGGTTCTCTTGCATCTCCAATGGAACTTGAATCCAGGTTTGTTAGTCTAAGAATCAAGAATTCCATAAAATACCTCCATAAAGAGATACGAAGCAAGTGGATCACCTTGTCTAAGTCCTCTTCCCTTTGAGAAATAACCATGAAGTTCCCTGTTCACGTTGACAGAAAAATGGACACTAAAGGTGAGTTTCATAATCCACGATATGAGCTGTTGTGGGAATCTGAAATTCACAAGGACCTGCTAGCTAAGAGTGTTATAAGTTTTTATCATATTGATCTTGAAAGATATTCTCGACAAGTATGACTTCAGATGATAACCATGGAGAAGCTCTTGAGCTAACAGTATGTTATCACTGATCTTTCTGCCTTTCACAAAAGCACCCTGCGAAAGACTAATAAGAAGTGACAACACATTGACACATCGGTTAGCAAGAAGTTTTGGAATACACTTGTAAATGGTGTTGCAACAGAAGAACGGTCTGAAATTCGGTGATCTGAGTAGGATTGTCACATTTAGGAACCAAAACAATGACAGTAGAGTTAGCCTCCCTAAGCCTCCTGCCGTTCTAAAAAAACTTCTGAAATGCCAAAATCACATCACTCCGGATTATAACCCAAGCATCAATAAAGAATTGCACTAAGAAACCATCAGCTGAGGGAATCTCATGACCGTGTCTCTTTCCCTTTCAGCAAGCAGCTCATCAAAAGGGTTTGCCTCAAGAATTTGTTGTGCCATCATCATCTCTTCTCTAGCAACCTGAACTTGTCTGGATGTGTCGTGGAAATTCCTCCTACTGAAATCCCCAAGCCTCAGCTTGACAGCTTTCAGCTTCTTGTAGAGTCTGAACATTGCACACCCATAAAGAGGTAACTGGCAGGCATCATAAACAGTCAGAAGGAAGTCCGTATGTATAGACCAAAAGTGGTAGTACTTGAAGGTCGCCTTTATTTTTCTGCCCTCATCAACATGGAAAACCACAGAGGAATGATCAGAAACCCCTAGGGGGATAAATTTAGCTTTAGAGAAATTGAACTCAGTCTGCCATTTGAAATTGCACAACATCCTGCCAATTTTCCAGTAGCAAGCGTGTTCTCCTTGAGACCTGTTAGTCCATGTGAACCTGCATCCTCTGTATCTAAGATCATCAAGTGTAACATGTTCAAGACAAGTAGGGAACTCATTAAAGGAGGAAAGCCATTTATCCGTACCTCCCTTTCTATCAGCTACCTCTTTAATTGCATTAAAGTCCCCAAGAATCATTCATGGAACACCATCAGATATGTGCCCCTTGTCTTGAATATTAGTCCACAAGGATCTACTTCTAACAAAAGTGTGTTCACCATAGACAAAAGAGATGATAAACTCTCTACCCTGATCATCGTACCTCACTCTCCCATTAATGACTTGGTCTGAAGTACATAAAGGAATGAAATCAAGGACTTTAGGGCCCTACCCGACCCATAATCTTCCTTTATCAGAACAACAATAGTTAACATAGGATTTTCAGGTTGGAAACATTGAAACAAAAGTATCTGAATACTTTTCTTCCTTCACCTTGGTGTCGAGGATAACAAACAAACTCAGTTTCCTTCGTTTCACCAAGCTACAGATTTGTTTTATTGGGAGGAGTCATAGACCCCTCATATTCAAAAACCAACAAACATAAATATTGTACAGATGGTTGGGAAGTTCTGACTACCTTTTTCGAGGTGTAGTTGTAGTACTAGACCCAGCTTTGTTCTTATGATTTTTGGCATTTTTTGCTGTAAGACTAGTCTCATTGTCAGAAATAACCCCCAAGGACTTCGGTGATGTATTAGTCAACCCAGCCATAACCTGGTTCAACACGGTGTCTTCCTTTAGCTGTGTTGTAGGAGAATTCCCTTCAGTAGGAGCTGCTTCCGTTGCAAACTCAGGCTATGTTTCTGGAGCTGTATCCATGACCTCTGTGCTCTGCTCATTATCCTCGCATTCATCACTGCTTTACACTTTAGAGGGTTCTCATCACTGCCATTGAAATCCTCCCCTAGTGTTGTTGGAACCGGTTTTGGGGTAGTTGATGGGCTCTTCTCTGCGATCACAATCCCATTGGAGACCTTCTTCTTCTTCCATACCAATGTGAATCCTTCATCATCGGTAGGCGTACTGTCAACAATAATATTTTTGCCTTTGTCGCCAACAGCAGCAATAACAGTTATTGCAGCCGTAGGTGGTCTACAGACATGACCGAAGGCATATCACTTTGGGCAAACCTGCGGTTTCCATTGGTAGTCGACCTTCAGGGGAAGGACAGAATTTCTCAGCTTCACATAGACCTCATCAGGGAGAGCTATATCCGCAAATACCTCGACACAGATTCTTGCAAATGCGATCTTGGGCATATTCTCCGTGAAGGAATCCATAGAGTGGTTTGCCTATGAGACTGGCAATGCCACTCAGTCCCGAGCTCGTCCACAATGCCAAAGGAATATTATGGATCCTTACTCACAGAGGCACCTTGTCTTGGGCCTTTTTGTAAATCACCAACTCCGGAGTCTATTACTGTAGTATAATGGCCTTCCAGCAAATAACCATGATTTTCCTCTAGTATCTTTTATCTTGCAGTTGCCTCAGATATGTGAAAGTAATAGAAACCAGACGCATCTGCCAACATATCCTCCAACCCTAGCTTGCTCCAAGCGCTCTTGGTGATCCTCTCCACGGTCATCACAGGAAATTTCCCGGAGATGAAATACCCTACCAAATAGTTGTCCAATTTTTTCGTTGCTTCCGCAATGGCCTTCCCAGATGGTTCGAATATCATTCGATCATCCTCAAAAACCGATTCGACGAAGCTGAGTTTCATCTTCCTGTCGAGCGGATTAGAATTTAGCACCGATGAAAGGTTCGTCCTTGGTTAAGGGAACATTGCGTTCCGCATCGGAGCACGACTTCGACCTCGAATCTGCTACCTGAAGTGGGTAGGTTCAAGGCGTCGAGATGCATTCCCAGCCAAAACAGGAAAATTCGAAGATTTACTGAGAAACAGAATCAATGACCGAAACCTTTTAAGTCGTTTCCGTTCCAAAATTGGCGGATTCATGAGAAACACCAACCTTAGGAGCAGTAGGAAAGTTTGAATTCATTGATTTCAAGTGGTTAATGGCTTCGGGACGCACCGAATCCATGAAAATCAGATTTTGCGAAGAGAGACCCGTCGGATGAGCAGTACTCACGATATTCAAATGCTTCGCAAACATCATTTTCTTCGTTGTTTGTTCCCCAAATCCCCGATCATCTTTGCTTCCAAGCTGGGAACCACGATCTATGACAAATTATAGCTTGAACCAGCAAAAACTGAGAGCAAATCAGTGAGGAAAGGCTTAGTTTCCATTTATTGGTTCTTAATAGGTTCATGAGAATAAAATGTTAGGCAAAATTTGTTCATGTAAGTTTTTAACAATGATCAATTTATCATATGATGAAGTAACCTTATGTAAATTTTGAATCAAGATCATATAAGTTCATGTAAATACATATTAGTTAATGAAACTAGTTTAGTACTATTGTCCATGTAATTGCATGAAACTACTTTGTAATCTCACATTAGCGTTGCTTATCTTCATAAAATTAACTTTGATACTATTGTTTTTATTTTATCTTTATGGGGACACAAACCATTCCACGTAATAGGTTTACAAGGTCAATTTGAAAGTATAGGACAAAACCAAGATGACATAGATAACTAACAACTTATAAGGGTTTAGTGCATATACAACTAATATCTTGTTAAGACATTTTTTACACATTATAGTATAAATCAAAACAAAATGATTATAAATACAATAAAATGAGATATATAAATTGAAAGTTACGATACACCAAGCAAAACAAGCTAATCGATTCTAAGTGAATGCAATATAAAACATAACAAATACATGACTCATGTCATAAATTATAGTACACAATTAAGACACAACCTTTCTTAAAATAACAACGGCTTCATTGGATTACAGAGACAATAAAAAACAATGCTCGTCCATAAAAAAATCCTATCCGAACACAACGAAACTATTCAGTCCGTGGATTTATTTTTCCAAACACAATGCTCGTCCATTAAAAAGGATAATACAATCTCTGCCTTCTCCAAATCAATGTTAACAGTTTTGGAACGTATTCACAATTGAATCACAAAATTTTTCCACATACATACAAACACATCATAATCTACACCTCCTTTTTGTTGTTAGTCGATCATGCGTTTTAACTCGTCCATGTTGAACTCAATCCCATTAAACATGTTATGTAGTCAACAATGAATTCCATCTGCAAAGTCCAAGTTCATAATTAAAATAACTTTTGAGGAGCAAAAAAAAAAAAGAAGACTAATAATATGGTTCAGCCAAGGGTAGATTGTTCAAGAGACCTTCACATTATCAAATAACTAAATGGAGTGACAATTGTTTTGAAAGTGAGAGAAGGGAGCATGAAAAGAGGATAAGGAAGCGCGTGGTAGGGAGTTTGGTTAACTCAATATTACAAATGAACCAAATTACTCTATAAAAATCTTCCACCATCATCTTCTCATCCTGTAGAAAATGAAAGCTGCCAAAGTATTACTATATGAAAGGATTCAAATTAAGATTTGATTCAATAGATTCTCAAACTCGTCAAGTTATTGAATACTCAAGGGACTGTTTAAATTTCTATATGGTTAACTCAATATTACAAATGAACCAAATTACTCTATAAAAATCTTCCACCATCATCTTCTCATACTGTACAAAATGAAAGCTGCCAAAGTATTACTATATGGAAAGATTCAAATTAAGATTGATTCAATAGATTCTCAAACTCGTCAAGTTATTGAATACTCAAGGGACTGTTTATTGAATTCTCAAACTTGTCTTGAAGTTAAGTTCACATCTTCTTATCAACTACCATTTCACATGTTTATTTTTTTCCTCTCATTTTTATTTGAATTTTTTTTAGATAAAATTATCAAAACATTTTTATTTTATATTTCCTTCATTCAAATTATTTTGCAACATTTTTAAATTTTTATGAATGTCCAGGCACAGTTCACATCTTCCTATCAACTACCATTTCACATGTTTATTTTTTTCCTCTCATTTTTATTTGAATTTTTTAGATAAAATTATCAAAACATTTTTATTTTATATTTCCTTTATTCAAATTATTTTGCAACATTTTTAACTTTTTATGAATGTCCAGACACAGTTTCACTCGTGTCGTAAGACGATCAAACGTAATTTTTTATAAATATCGTGTAACATCAATTATTATATAAATTACGTATTTTAAGCTAATATATCATACAAGATGATGAAATGAAACTTTCAATGGAAACATGACTTTATATCTATAAGTCCTTAACTCGAATTAATACATTATTTTTATAGTTCATATTATATACGTATAAAATTATATTGATTACATATATTTATTTGAATCATATTGATAGGAAAAATCCTTAAGCAAGTATTTTGTATCTGTAATAGATACTTGAATCATATTAAATTATAAGGAAAATAAAATTTCTACATATATATATTAAGGATGAATTATCTAAACATACAAAAACTTAAAAAAATACCAAAAAGATACACAAGAAATCAAAATTATAAAATAAAACATATAATTCATCCATCTTATTTAAAATCCCTAACCTTATTCTTATCTCAATCCTAACCCCTATCATTACCCAACATTCGTCCGGAATCTTGGTCGGAATCCGACCACCGTCGTCAAAATCTTGGCCGGAATCCGGCCACCGAAACCTGAATCTGATTGGAATCCAATCATAACCGTCCAAATTTGATCAAGTCGTTGGAATATGAAACAGAACATTAGAATAAAATCAAGTTAGAGCGCATGATCAAAAATGAAAATAGAACATTAGTATATCTTTCAACTGACGTTCTGTTTGGGTCATGGTTCTTCTGTCGCTCTATTTTCCATATAAGACGTTCTGTTTCAGAAACAGAAGCCTAAACAAAAATACTGAACGTCTTAAGAAAAATAGAGCGTCTCAAACAGAGCGACATAAACAACATGGCAAAAGAAAAAAAATAAAACGCCTCACATTATCCAAAATAGCAAATATGAGAAACACGAAAACAATCGCTAAGAGTTTCCACTCTCTCCCGTTAATATTTCAAAAAATCCCTATCATTTGACGAGTGATACAAAAATCAACAAATAACAATGAGATAGTTTTCCAACCACAAAATCGTGTATTGCCCAAGCTAATATATCCCTATAAATCTAACGAAGTCTACAAGTTTTTCTCAAGATAACAATCATAAAAAAAAAAAAAAAAAAAACAATATGCACTATCACTGAATCCACACAAAATCAACACACATCCATTCCAACCTTAATTTATCACAACCAAAACCACATTCTCTTCTCATTACACAGAGTGCAACATCATCAAAATCATCATCTTCGTCGTCGATTCAATTCACCACAATCACGATCAATTGATATCAACATTATCATCATCAACAAAAAGAAAAAAAAAAAAACATTGAAATCCTCGTGTAAACTCTAAGCCAAATAATTCATCGAAACAAAATAATCAACTTGTATCATCGATAACGATGTACGTGAACAAATACATGTACGACATCGCCTCCGATCGCCTGACTCAACTCCCTCCTTCGATCAACGCTGACCGATCAAGAACAAACATAATCACTATCAGGAGCTTCGATGCCATCATTAAAGATCGAGAGAGAATTTACGCACTTCACTTCACATTTTATTCATATTATAATATAGTATGAATATATAGATGTTATAAAAATTATAAAATAAAAATAATATCATTTTTGTTCTTAATTTCATTTCTCTCGCACAGAAATTAATTCATTACCGCTAAAATTCAAGATATATATTCTGTGAATTAAACGTTGTTGTAATTTTAATGATATGGAGCATGAGTTTGCCATTGGTGTGACCATTGACGATTGTGTTCGACGGCGAGCGTGACGCCATGGATGAATCTTCAATATTGAGGATGACGAAGTTTCCTCCATCATCCTGTCGGGTTCTCTTTGAATTGCTCAACACCAAAACCACCCACCCTATCTAAATTTCTACACATTTTATTATTTGTAGTATTATATAATCGGTCCCTCGGATGTGGTATCCCAAATTTCTTCAACTGGTTGTGCATGTTCACATTGGCACAACCCGAATCCGCCTTGCCTCTTCTCCGATCCAGTGGCAAAGCTACAGGCTACAGCAGAAGAACTCTGATTTGCTTCAATTGCTTGCTTCTCTCACGCCTAGCTCTGGTACGATTATAGTTTTCGCTTGCTCGCACTTCCGATTTGAATCTCTCAAGCCTCTATTAACTTCCTGTTTTTCTCTTTGACTTTCATATTTTTTTCCTTTTTTCCGCCGGCTGCTCAGTTTGGTAGCAGAATCAGGAAGTCATCAATTGCACGATTTCTGCAGGAGAAGGGAGCCTATTATGCAACCTTCATGATCTGCTCTTTGTAGTCAAGTAAAATACTACTTGAGTGTTTGCCTATGAACTTGCTTCATTTCACCCTAATTAAACTACTGTTTGGAGTGCTTTTTGGTCAACGTATGTCCAAACGTGTATCAAACCTCGGTGTTTTACTGGATTATTGTCTGAAATTGCAAAGTTGATGATGGTCGTGACTTCGGCTGTCTATTTTGTCTTTGACTTTAGCGCCAGAAGTCATCCTCCTAATGGAGTTAGCTATGCATGTGCCGAGATTTGTATATCCTACCACAGGGTTGATCAGCCGAGTATGGGGTTTGAGCAAAGAAGACTTAATGGCTCAAATCTTACCAGTTGAATGTCTAATTAGAGGGCCATATTGATAAAAACTTGAGCATAGGATCTTCTTATGCACCAATGAGGTTTTCTTCTGTCTAATTATTACTACTATTATTATTTTTCTCGTTGCAGTATGGCTATTGGATTTTGGTTATGGAACTGTTTGTTTACGGGACCTAATATATGGAGGTGTTTCCTGATTGGGTCTTGCTTCTACTGTGTCCTTCATGTTACAGCATATGATACAGATCCCACCGAAGGTAAAGTTTCTGGGCATTGTTACTTAGGCGACAAGTATCTGTTGAGAATAGTTAACCCACACCGGGCAAGGCTAAAACATTACAAATGTATATATTGATCTTGGGCTATTCCACTCATTGACAATTGATTTCGAGTCGAAACCTCAGAGGTTTGATATGATAAAAGAGCTTAATAGCCCAACATCCCAGCACTCCACGCAACTCAAATGTATGTCGTCTCTGCCCAAAAGAGGTATTAGCGAGAGAGGACGTGTTGAAAATAGTTTACGCATGTTGGGTAGGGTGAAAATATGGCTAGGGGTGAGGAAAATAAATCGAAAATTGAAAAACCGATGTTAACCGAACCGAAAATATGACTCGGTTTCGGTTATCAATTTTTCACTTATTAGCCTTAATTTGGTTTCGGTTTCCAAATTTGCATGTTTTCCGGTTATCTGGATAATCGAAATTTATTTTTTATTTTTTAAAATATATTTATATAATAACAAATATGATACTTTTTGTATTCAAAGCACATATTTTTACCAAATTCAATTATTATATTTTGATTTTGGTTTTTCCGCATATAGATCCTGTTAAGGGGCTGAAAGTATACTCCATGCATGCCAAACTTGCTAACCAACAAAGTTAAGGAAGGATATCGCTATATCTATTAAAATAGGACAATTAGCTATTTTCCCTTCTATGTATTATTTTAGTTTGTTAGTTAGAATTTATGATCCGTACCAATTATGGATAGTCATCTATTAGTTTCTATCAATAACCTTTTGGAGTTGGCTATTTAAAGAGCCATATGACAATAAGGAAAGAGGGGAATAACAAATTTCTTCCTACGATCTATATCTCTTCCTCTTGTCTCATCTTCTTTCTTCCTGTCCTCTCCAATCCCCGAATTTCACTTAACAGATCCCATATTATGTTTTTTTTCTCTCAAAAATTCGGTTTTTTTTTTTTTGCATTATTCGGTAAAAATCTAAACCTGAAATTTATTTTGGTTAACCAAAACCGAAAAACCTATCAAATTCGGTTCAGTTTCGATTTTTCATTTTTCAAAAATCGAATTTTTTTCAGTCAATCGAAACGGAAAAGAATTTCGATTTTTCCCGAATTCTCATCCCTAAATATGACAGGTGTGTATATAGATCCTGAGTCAATTCACTCATTATATATCAGTTAATTTTGAGTTGAAACCCAGAGGTTTAATAGTTATCGGGCAAGGTAGCTGTTTTTAAATGCCTTTCTTAAAACAACTTAATAGTTGTTGAGTTTCACATTGTTCATGTATGCGGTCCTTGCTAAGAAATAAGAAACTTTGCATTGATCATAGTGCGGATATTTAGTAGCTGAACTCGGTGGTAGCATATGACTACCTTTGGATAGTCGCTGCATGCAAACTGCTTGTAGTTCCTATGTCTGGTAAGAGATTCAGGTTCTGCTTCCATTTCTCCTCTCCATTACAATGTGTTGTCTATATTTTCCTCGTAAGGATCTCGCAGTTCCACTGTCTCTTTTGCTGAATAGTTTCTTCTTAGAGGCATTATATGTCTTGCAGCTGTTGCTCGATTATAAAATCCATAATGTCTAATTCTACAAGCATCACACTTATGCATCTTTCCTAATGATGATTTTCATGATGCTTGTTTCTTGGAAGATCTGACGGTAAATATGGCATGGCCGGAGCTACTTTGTTTTTGATACTGCCTTTATCTTTCCATTTTGCTATGTATCGTCATTTTCTAGCCATAGCTAGGATGGGGTTAATAAGCGGGTTCCTCGTGCAGTATCGGTATTGCAGTCGGTTAAAAGCAGGTTGATTGATCCAGTCGGCCACCTAAAAAGCTGGAGTGATGGGGATCCATGTACATCTAATTGGACAGGGGTGTTGTGCTTCGATACCATGGGAACTGATGGAAAGTTGCACGTGCGTGTGCTGTATGTTTTTTATCTCGTTCCCTTGTTTTAGCTGATGTTTTCTGCTTTAAAATGCGCTTATTCTCCATTGTCTAAGATGAATGGTGTGTGTTGAATCATATGGATTCAGGTTCTTCTCTCATGAGCACTCATCCTGAATTCTTTGGCATCTACTTGAATCATACTATATATCAAATTCTGAGGATAGAACTCTATTGTCGTCTCTATTAAGTTCTTTGCACGTTTTTAATATCCAGGCAGCTATTGAATATGAACCTGTCAGGAACATTAGCTCCTGAGGTTGGCCAGCTGCCTCATCTTCAGATACTGTGAGTTGCATCACATGATTACATCAAATATGGTTGCAACTTGCAACGCTGTACTTGTTAGTAATTGAGACCGATGCCTTTTTTTAACCCATGTTCCGTTTTACAGAGACTTCATGTGGAACCAGATAAGTGGTGGCATACCTAAGGAGATAGGAAATATATCTTCATTGGAATTATTGTAAGTTCGACTCTTTTAGTTAATCTCTTCTCTTTAGACTATATATTTTAATTTACTTTTAAATTAACTAGTTTCGATTTCGAGCACTAACAACAGTTATGATATGAATGGAATGCTTATTATCCAAAAGTTGATAGACTTGAGAATTCAAAACACATGGGTGTTTTTTCCATTTTTGTCGAGGAATCAGTTCTATAAAAAATTCGAACTGATATAATAGTCTCATTATATTATTTGTATCTTTAATACCCCTCACACGGAAGTCCACTTGGGCTTTGCACGAACAATGCACTGGTCCAACACAAGCAAAGTGCCACACAAACTGGGAGTTAAGGATTCGAACTCGTGAACTCACTGTCACATTTGTTATGATATCATGTTATCATGTTGAGGAAGCGGTTCCATCAAAAATTCGAATTGATTGTAATAGCCCTATTAAATTATTTGTATCTCAACTACTATAAAGGGTCAAGCTAGATTGGAGTTGAAATGTTATATACTAGCTGACTAATTTTTGTGGGGAAGGCATCGCTCGTTGCCTGCACAGTCACTAAGCACTAGAGTTGAAGTGGATTTCGATGTAGGTGTGATTACTTGTATTCTAGAGGCACTTTGAATCAATCTGTTATTAGCATAGAATTGGTTCCAGTGCCAAAACCTCCTGCTCGCTGCTTGGCTTTTGAGAGCAAAACTGTACATAATGTTGTACGGCCTGAGTTTTTTTCGTAAGGACTTAAAATTCTTGACCGTTGGCTGGAGTGCTCTGAAGTCCACTCATTGTTTCAGTATCGTAAGAACATGCAATCCATTGAAGGTGCCCACCTTAAAGCTGGAAACAGGTATAGGTTATAAAGGAGTTGGAGCGAAAAATGTTGCTGTAGATTGACAACTTGTTGAGCAGGTTTCACATTGCCAACCTGTCTTGATAGAAATTGATAGAAATCATGATGGTTCACAGAATGAAACGATCCATTTTCTCTCGTCTATAGACTCTATACCAAATTACCAAGTGGAGAACCATTCTACGGTCATCAGGATGGAACAGTTGAATTATTGAATTCTACCTGGGATTCGGGTATATATATGATTGTGGGAGCTTCTCTATGTGTTTTCTTCCTCAACTTTTTTTTTTCTTGTTTCCTTTTATTACAGTGTTCTACTATTTTGGAGCATCGCTCATTTAAAACAACCCCTTTGAACTTGGTTGTCTTTGAGTGAGGAAAATCTTACCTACAAGATAAACCACACGACTCAATAACCACAGATGAAGAATATATTATAAACGTACCTGTGCCTTTTTCAATTATTTGGAGAGATGGGGGTGGGCCCGATAACAAAATGTAATCAAGCTTTGTCGTGACTTAAATCATGGTCATTAAAGTGAGGGGTTTACTTAACAAATTTTCTGCTTTTGTTTGATTGTCTTGAATTCAGGCTTCTGAATGGAAATAGGTTATCAGGATTCCTGCCCGATGAGCTTGGAAAGCTCACAAATTTGATTAGACTCCAAGTGGATGAGAATAACATATCCGGACCAATACCGTTATCTTTTGCCAACTTGAGCAGTATTCAACATCTGTGAGTGGATCTTTCAGCTTATGAAGTTCCTCGTGATATAGTTTTTACTTTGATGCTACTTGAGAAAAACAAACAGACACGCATGTCTTCTGCAGCCATATGAATAACAATTCTATCAATGGGGAACTTCCCGTGGAACTGTCCACCTTGCCCAGACTTCTTCACTTGTAAGCTTACACTTGAAATCATCTATGCTGGACTGATAGTTTGTTTTGTACTCAAGATTTGCTCATCATTTGAGTGGTGAACTCTTGGATATGCAGGCTGGTTGATAACAACAACTTGACCGGGAAAATTCCGTCTGCATACTCCAACTCCACACAGATGCGAATTCTGTATGCTTTCTGATTCCACACGTTTTATAATTTAAACTTACGCTAACATGAAGTTTTTGCTTGTGCAGTTAGAAGTTTGATTTTTGCTAGGCTATTAATACTTGTATTAAAATCTTCTCAGTATCTATCACATTCTTTTGGTCTTATTGTGACTAGGATCATTATGTGTCAGTTTACAGTGGAGCAGGTCGATTAGCGCTGAGCTATATATGGCAAACGACTTGGCTAGTCTTTTAGCTCTCCAATGACTTCCCTTTTCTCTGTGTCCTGTTTCGACGTTTTGCTTTCAGACTTATCTATGCTCACTGACTGTTCTAAAGTTTTCCTTGGTGATGATTTTTGCAGGCAACTAGATAACAATCAGTTTTTTGATGCAGAAATTCCCAAGTCCTATGCAAACTTTTCAACATTAGTAAAATTGTATGTGCTGTTGTTTACTCTTATGGTTTGGAATTTTACGGCTTACCAAGTACCGATAGAATTCGTTAAGATGCATGATTTAGAATTAGCTGTTAGTTAAGACATGATTTGAAGGATTAGAATTTGAACCACGGTCTCCAATCTCTGGATATGGTTTATGTGGGTTTAGTGGGTAATCGGTTTTCAACTACTTAAAAAAGGGAGTAAGATAGTGTCAAGCAAGCAAAATTTAATTCAAGTAATTTATCCGAGTTTCACTTCCTCCTCTTGTTGTTAAGAGTTTTGTCCTTTTCTCAACAACAAAAAAGGTGTCCCATGTTCTAACCTGTAGCAGAAGTAAACTTGTGTTGCCTGGCATCACTGGATGTTTTAGTCCTTCCTTACCTACTTAAATTTGCAGAGACTGCTCATGTGTTTCTCTTACCAAACAGGAGTCTTAGAAACTGCAGCTTGGTCGGATCAGTACCTGATTTTAGTCAGATACCTCATCTGAGTTTCCTGTAAGTGAAACATGTTTGCTTAAATAAAAAAATTTCCTTGACTTTCTGGTGTCAGAAAACTATATTCTGTCACAGCGAAATTTGCAATTATATTGATGAGAACATTCTTAAAATGACCCGGTTTGGTGCTTAGACATGCTTGTAAATCAAATGTGTATAACGCAGTGCAATTGACTAACATTCAAGCACAAGATAGAACAGATTTGTCCTAAACCAGGAATCTGGAAAGCTCTGTTCGGTATCATGGCAAACAAATGAGTGGTGTCAAAATGGACTTGAAGTTTATTCTGATGCTTTTTTTTTTATATCGTTTTGATGGTTGGATGAAGATACCACGAGATCCTTCACCTTCTTACTCTTCTTATATATATTTATTTATTCTGTTGATTTCTCAAACTAATTGGAATCCAGAACTGCTTCTGATACCATTTGTGAAATAATGTCACTGTCATGGCTTACCTGGACCTTTCTAACAACTGGTTGATTTATCTTCATTGTAGAGATCTCAGCTGGAATCAGCTCATTGGATCCATTCCGGCAAATAAGCTGTCATCTAATATAACTACAATGTATGCATATAGCCTATGCAAACGTGTTTGTTCTTTCAACCAAAGGTGGAGCTACATTTGAGCAGCAGCTGACCATTGTCTCATTTGTCTGTTGAAATCTCTGTGCTTTTGATCTTTGTAGTGATTTATCGCACAACCATCTCAATGGAACAATTCCTGAAAGTTTTGCTGATCTTCCTGTACTTCAAGTCTTGTAAGTATCAACTTTGCGACAAAAAAACTGTATTGTAAGTATTAACCTTTTTATCTGCTTGAGGTGTGCTAGAATTGAGGTCTAGACGCTGGTGGTATCCTAATTGTCCTATGGTTGCCGATAACTCTTGAATAAGAAGGATACAGAAAATAAGCAGTGTCTTGTTTGCTTGTGATCAGAGCTTTCATACACGATGCCTGCAGACTAAGTTTCGCTTTGAGGTGAATTTTTTTTTTTAGTTTTGCTTTTCCAAGTGAATTTTTTCTTGTGGCAGGTCACTTGAAAATAATTCATTAATTGGTTCCATCCCTGCTAGCATTTGGAGTGATAAAACCTTCAGTAGTGCTGCCCGGCTCACAGTGTAAGCCCTTATCTCATGGCCTGGATTGTAATAACAAGGCTTTACCAATGTTTGATCTTGATTTTAAAAATTTTTAACTGCAGTGATCTTCGGAATAACTTGCTCACCAATGTATCAGGAGAGCTTGCTCCTTCAGTCAATGTCACTCTGAGGTATGACTTCACTTTCTGATATAGATGTGGAAGCCTCTGTCGGTTTCATTGGACAACCATTGAGAGGATAAGATACGTTCTGTAAACATCAAATGAAAATCGTTTGATCTCTCTGAGATGCATTTGTTGCCAGAGATCCCTTAACTTCCAGTGCTTGCATTTAAGTTACTTAAGAGGGAGCTCATCCACCTTGGCTTAACAGTATTTCAAGTGTGAATTGTCTGATTTGCCAATTCGAATTTCCGCTTGTTCTAATACTAAATGTATTAAGAAGAATTCTTATTTGTGCGAGTCATAAGTTTATCTACATATGAGCATGTTACTGGAAGTGTAGCAGAAAGAATCGGGAATATGAAGCTTTGAATGTGACTTTTTCCCTAGATATTTTATGGCCGTTAATTCTATTTGATTTTGCATGTTGAGTTGGGGAGGATTATGGAGAGAAAACGAAAGCATTTCTGAATCTTAACATTTTGCATTTTTAAGTTATATCTCAGGCTTAAAGGCAATCCTATGTGCAATGCAAATATACTGAATGTACACCAGTACTGTGACTCTGATGCTGGGGGAAATGGGACATCTGAAAGTTCTACAAATTCCACAGTGGCATGCCCTGTCCAAGCATGTCCTACCGATAATTACTACGAATATCTTCTGGCAGCTCCTGAAGCATGCTTTTGTGCAGCTCCTATCAGAGTAGGATATAGGCTGAAGAGCCCTAGTTTTTCTTATTTCCCTCCTTATGTAGATGATTTTGAGGTTTATGTGACTAGCTACCTTAGTCTGGATAGCTATGTTCTCTCAATCGATTCATATGAATGGGAAGAAGGACCTCGTTTGAGGATGTACCTGAAAGTTTTTCCGACAATCAGCGATGGCAATCAGTTCAACGATAGTGAGGTTGAGCGTATCAGAGATATATTCGCATCATGGCAGTTTCCTAGCAATGACTTGTTCGGGCCGTATGAGCTTCTTAACTTTACTCTCCTGGGTCCTTATCAGACTGGTGAGTTTGCAACCATGCTACATCCCATATCTTAATAAATAAACTATAAATATTTCTTAATATCAACTTTTTTCCAATGAAACAGGGGTAGTTCGTTTTGTTCTGAATATGAAGTTAACTATTGTGATTGATTGAGAAAATGGCATGTTTAAATTGTCTTGTGAGCATCCATGATATGCTTGTTTGTCTGGTCTTAATGGGCCCATTAAAAATTTCCTTGCTGATTACAAAACTATGCTAGCTTGTACATGCATTTTCAGCTATCCAAATGCAAGGAGTATGGCAAATGAGATTCAATTTCTACATTTCTACCTTTGGCCGTGTATAAACTGATGCCCTGAAAATACCTTTTTTTAAACAGTGGTAGTTGAGCATTTAGCGCGAGGCATAAGCAAGGGTGTTTTGGCTGTCATTATAGTGGCAGCGACTGTGGGTTCTATAATGGCATCTATCCTTGCCATGTTTCTGATTCTCAAAAGCAGTAACAAGCTCCACATAATGTTGAAGAAAAATTTGCGTAAGTTTCAAAAGTCAACTCCTTTACTGTATTATTATTTTCCTATAAACTTGATTGTTGCTGTCATGAGATATTTGCAGCAACGAAACTGTCCATAAAAATTGATGGCGTGAGAGAGTTCACATTCAAAGAGTTGGCACTTGCCACCAACAGCTTCAATAGTTCAGCTCAAGTTGGCCGGGGAGGATATGGGAGAGTCTACAAAGGTATTATTTCGGACAACACTGTTGTAGCTGTTAAGCGTGCAGAAGTAGGATCATTGCAGGGAAGAAAGGAGTTCTTAACAGAAATTGAACTACTGTCAAGGTTACATCATCGAAACTTGGTGTCATTGGTTGGATATTGTGGGGAAGCAGGTGAACAGGTATTAATTGCACGAACATCAATTTTGATTATTTTTATCTTTTCAGAATGTGACTGAAACTAGTTTTCTATCTAAGCTATGCATGAATTATTTTTCTTTCTTTTTTACTTTTTCAATTTGATTATTTTTTGAATTATTTCAAGATGTACAATACTCCCTAAAAGCTGGCTATCGTCCATTTTTTGGTTTAAAAGTTCGATAGAACAATTATTTTCTCAAAAAAAAAAACCTTTAAATTTTACCAGAAAATGAAAACAAATATTTCTAGGGAACTATTATGTAATTTGAATAGTTAGTTGGAAATACAAAATTTCGAGGCATTTTACAAAAATATGTTGTGAAAGTGGCTAGAAGATCCCTTTATTAGACTAATTTCAAGTAGGTGCCACTATTCTTTCCATTTTCCTATCGAAACTGTACTTCCGGATAAACCAAACCAATGGTTTTGTTAGAATATTAGATTATTGTTAAGACATTGGTAGATATTATTTTATGTTAGAATATTTTTATTTTTTATTTTAGAATAATTAACTAGATATTATGTTTCCTAGTTAACTTATTTTCTAATATAATGTTTTCTTATCTTGTATCGGGTTATTTTATAAATATAGAGTATTTCTTCATCAAATCGATTCTGGCTTGACCTTATTTATTTCCGCTAATCGGTGAGTGGTGACGAGTGATATTCGCCACCCATCGAACCAAAATGCAATCTAGTGTTTTTGCTTCAACTATTACTTGTCTTCTATTGTTGTCTTTTTTTACTACTATTATTGCCTACTTCTATTACTCTTATTGTCTGCTACTACTACTGTTTGTTACTACGACTATTCCCTATTATTGGGACTCCTATTACTACTGCTAATGCTACTGTTACTATTATTTCTGTTGTGACTTTCTGACAAGTTGAAGATACTTCAATTTGAGTGGGGCTGTTAGAATATTAGAATATTAAGATATTGTTAAATATTTTTTTATATTAAAATATTTTTTATTTTTTATTTTAGAATAATTTATTGGATATGTGATGCATTCTAATTATCTTATTTTCTATTATAATTTTTTCATATTTTGTACTCCTTCCGTCCCATAACTCTTGCAACACTTAATATTTTGGAACTTCTCATAAATCTTACAACACGCTATTTTAGTTTCTTATTTGGAAATCATTTTATATTAAAATAACCATAATATCCCACTATATTCCATTACCTCTTCCTTATCCTCTTTCATCTTTTCACATTAAACTCATCAACATCTTTAAAAATCACAATATACTAATAAAATATATATCAAATTCAATACACATAAAAAATCGATTCTGATCGAACCGTTGGAAGGGTTGTGGGACGGAGAAGTATTTGACTACTCTATAAATATAAAATATGTCATGATCAATAATAGCATCGAATTCCCCTCCCATAATTTATTTCAGAGCACGGTATCAGAGTACATCTTCATAACATGATATTTTAGAATAATTATTTAGATATTATGTTTTCTAGTTAACTTATTTCTTAGTGTAATCTTTTTTTATCTTATATTTTTTTTTACCATTGAAAATAATAAGTTTATTTACAAAGCTATGTAGAGGGTGAATCAACATAATCCATACCCCTGAGCTCCCTGCCTAATCATTAGAAAGCTAAGTTTCTATGCAAAATTATATACACACATTCTACAAATGTTATAAGAGTTTCTCCCAGAATGGATAAACCATTACAGACACAAATGGTTACATGACTCAAGAAACATGAACATATACAAAATAACTTAGCCATACAGTTTGATCTTCCAATTGATCAGTAGTTTCTTCTCATTCTCATTGAGATGTTCTTTCCTAACATAAGCAATGTCCATACCTGTTTTGAACAAGTAAGTCTTCATGGCATGTTTGCATGACTTTACCGTTCGAAAATTGATGTCATTCCTGTGCTTCCAAATGGTGTAAACAAGGCTGCAAAATAGGAGCTGAATGATAGTCCTTGTGGTCCTCGTCGTGTTGAGTGCTTGGTGCAAGGTCTCAAAGTATCCAGTGCAGGAGTTTCCAACGGGAGCAGAGTTTTCGATCTTAGCGGAGTTTCCGGTCTTAGCGGAGTTCTCAGCAAAAGCGGAGTTTCTAGTACAGGAGGTAGACACAAAATTAAGAGCACAGTTTTGCCGTCACTTCTGTATCAAGGATTAAGAAAAAGTATCTGAATACTTCTCTTCCTTCACCTTGTGTCCAGGATGGCAAACAAACTCAGTTTCTTTCGTTTCACCAAGCTGCAGACTTCTGTTTTCTTTATTGGAAGTCCTAGACCCTCACATTCCAAAAACCAACAAACATAAAAATTGTACAAATGGTTGGGAAGTTTTGACTACCATTTTCGAGGTATAGCTGTAGTAATAGACCCACCTTTGTTCTTATGTTTTTTGGTATTTTTTGCTGTAGGACTAGCCTCATTGTCAGAAGCAACCCCCAAGGACTTCGATGTTGTATTAGTGAACCCAGTCACGAGCTGGTCCAACACAGTGTCTTTCCTTAGCTATGATATAGGAGAATTCCCTTCAGTAGGAGCTGCTCCCGTTGCAAACTCAGGCTATGTTTTTGGAGATGTATCTATGATCTCTGTGCTCTGCTCATTATCCTCGTATTTATCACTGCTCAACACTTTAGAGCTCTCATCACTGTCATTGATGTCTTCTCCTAGTGTCGCTGGAATCGATTTTGGGGTAGTTGACGAGCTCTTCTCTGCGATCACAATCCCATTGGAGGCCTTCTTCTTCTTCCGTACCAATGTGAATCCTTTATCATCGGTAGACGTACCGCCAACAATAATATTCTTGCCTTTGTCGCCAACAACAACAGTAACAGTGATTGCAGCCGTAGGTGGTCTACAGACATGACCGAAGGCATGACACTTTGGGCAAACCTGCGGTTTTCATTGATAGTCGACCTTCAGTGGAATGACAGAATTTATCAGCTTCACATAGACCTCATCAGGGAGGACTTTATCCGTACATACCTCGACATAGATTCTTGCGAATACGATCTTGGTCATGTTCTCCGTGAAAGAATCTGTATAGAGTAGTTTGCCTATGAGGCTGGCAATGCCACTCAGTCCCGAGCTCGTTCACAATGTCAAAGGAATAATGTGGATCATTATCCACAAAGGCACCTTGTCGTTGGCCTTCTTGCACATCACCGGCTCCGGAGTCCATTGTTGTAGTATAATGAGCCTTCCAGTAAATAACCATGGTCTTTCGTCCAGTATCTTCTACCTTGCAGCTGCCTCAGGTATGTGAAAGTAATAGAAACCAGACGCATCTGACATCACATCCTCCAACCCTAGCTTGCTCCAAGCGCTCTTGGTGATCCTCTCCACGATCATCATAGGAAATTTCCCGGAGATGAAATACCCTATCAAATAGTTGCCCATTTGTTCGTTGCTTCCGCAATGGCCTCCCCCGATGGTTCGAATATCATTCGATCATCCTCACAAACCGGTTAGACGAAGTTGGGTTTCATCTTCCTGTCCAGCGGATTAGAATTCAGCATCGATGTAAAGGTTCGTCCTTGGCTAAGGGAACCTTGCGTGCCGGGTTGCATAGCGTTAAAGTTCCGCGTCGGAGCACGACTTCGACCTCGACTCTGCTGCCTGAAGTGGGTAGGTTCAGGGCGTCGAGACGTATTCCCAGCCAAAACAGAAAAATTTGAAGATTTACGTGGTGTTTTTCGTGTTCTTCGCATTACTGTTCACGTGAACAGTGTCCTTCGAGTTATTTCCAGATTTCTCCGTCCCAAGAACACCATTTCAAGTAACCACAACACCTTGCATAATTGCATAATAACATCATTCCTCGCAGCCACATTCTTCAAATTTGCAGATTGTTCATGTGAATAGTGACCGAAACCTTTGAAGTCGTTTCCGTTCCAGAATCAGTGAATTCATGAGAAACACCAACCTTAGGAACAGTAGGAAGGCTTGAATCCATTGATTTCAAGTGGTTAATGGTTTCGGGACGCATCGAAACCATGGAAATCAGATTTTGCGAAGAGAGACCCGTCGGATGAACAGTATCCCCGCGATCTTCAAAAGCTTTGCAAACACCATTTTCTTCGTTGTTTGTTCCCCAAATCCCTGGTTATTTTTGCTTCCACGTTGGGCACCACGATCCATGGCAAATCATAGCAAGAACCAGCAAAAACTTGGTTAAGGGAGAAAGAAGAGTGGCTGGAGACAGGCTGTGGTGGTGGTGTTCTGACGACGGTGAGTGGCAACGGCGGTGACAGGCTGTAGGGGAAAGGGTTTGGAAGGGTTGTGGGGAGAGGGGAGGGAGGGGTAGGGGAGGAGTGGCCGACCGCGTCTTCATCAATAACATCATCCAATTCTAATTCTATTCATATTTTATTTCGTAACAAGTTTAAATACCTTTTTAAATAAAAAATCGTTGTCTTTCAAAAGCTAACTTGACTTAAAACACTCAAATCTCTGAAATCCTTCTAACTCCCCTATATCGTTGGTCCTCACCCCTCCCGCTAGCACCATCACATCTCGAAACTTCATGTCCTCCTCTGCTTCCTCGTCTTTTTTCTAGATAATCGTCACCTCATCCTAATGTATCAACATGTTTTGTTCCAACAAGTTCGATTATCGATGGAAATAGCTTTTTGCTTTTTGGTTTAGGTAAGGTTGCGTACTTCTCTCCCAATCTCAAATGATGCAACACAAAGACTAGTTATATGTCAAGGAATCTTTGACTCGTGTTGGGAACAATCATATTCCCTCCCCCCCCCCCCCCCCCCCCCAAAAAAAAAACAAAAAAATAAAATAAAAATTGTAGTGTTCTACTAATGACTGTATCAAGTATTGTAGTTTATCCTATACGAAGCAAGTTTGTTTGTTGTATCTTCCGTTGAAAGAATGAAGTTATCCGAAATGTGTGCTGAATAGTGTAGGAGTGTATGATTCTTACATAATATGGGAGAAGGAAGTAAATTCGAAAAAAGTTAGTCGCACCCCACTTTAATTGGTTAAAATGCATAATTATCAAAATACCATTGCATACCTTGTGATTACTTGGAGAAGTCATTTATACCCTCATTTATATGTATAAAAGTGCATGATTATCATATTTGCATGACGTATCACCCGATGAGTTATACCCTCTTTTATCCTTCTCCATCTTTCATGCAAGCTGAAATATGAGAGACTTCTGGCCATTTCTGGTTTCAGTACCTCTCATTCGGCTTTTGTTTCCCCAACATGAGTCATGGATTGATGATCACTTAGTGTTGGAGTTTGGGTTTGTCATTGGAGATTCTTCTCAACTAGCATACAGTTTTCACTTTTGTTATTGCACTTTAGCTGCGTCTGCATTATCTAGAATTAGTGTCTTATGCTCTGCTTGAATTGCTTATTGTCCAATCCACTGAGTTCTTATGAACATGCAGATGCTCGTATATGAATTTATGTCCAATGGAGCGCTAAGGGATTGGATCTCAGGTATCATCTACAGTAACCTTTTGGCTTGGTGTTTAAGTCCAGAAGTTCCCCTTGTGCCTGTCTCATCTGCTCATAGATTGGTCTGATCATGCTTGGTATTTCAGCATTATTCCAGCACAAAAATCCTTTTTCTAAGTTCCATGTGTTACTGACAAAACCACAACACCCTGCCTTTCCTGGTTGCAATTCTAATTTCATTCAACTCTTTAAGAACTTTAGGAATTGTGCTTTTGTGATTGTATTACTACTATAAGCATCATAGAACAAGCTTTCCACTTGTCTTGGACTAGGAAGAGAGAGGAGAGGGGGTGGGGCTGGGGATAAGTATCTCATAGGCAAGGCTAGTAGATAGCAGAAGTTCCTTCGGTAGTTGTGACATGTGAAGTTGGTGTGACCTAGAGATTGTGCCAAAGTCTATGGAGTTTCAACTTTGCCATGTGATTTTTGTTGCTAAATTGGCAGAAAGATCCGAGGCAAAGCTGAATTTTGGAGAAAGGTTGCGAATTGCACTAGGCTCTGCTAAGGGCATTCTTTACCTTCATACTGAAGCAAACCCGCCAATATTCCATCGAGATGTAAAATCAACTAACATACTTTTGGACTCCAATCTGACTGCAAAAGTTGCTGATTTTGGACTGTCTCGTCTTGCTCCTGTCTTGGATGATGAAGGTACTGTGCCAGATCATGTATCAACAGTTGTGAAGGGGACACCAGTAAGTGTAATTTCGCTGCATATTTTCTATCATGCCTGTTATTTTTCATTTAATTTCGCTGTGGTCAACCTCTGCAATTGTTTAGATATGTTTTCAATACTTCAATCGTGATCTTCTGCACGTACAACTGGCAAATCAAAACTAGAAAAACTGTTTAATTTGGCATTTGTATGGTGAAAATTTGGGGATAAAATGCTCGTTGACCTGAACTATCTACTGTTATGAGGAAGCAACTCTTGATACTTAGTGGTGGAATATGATCCGGCATTCATGCAGGGTTACCTTGATCCAGAGTACTTCTTGACTCATAAGCTCACAGACAAAAGTGACGTATACAGC
This sequence comes from Drosera capensis, assembly GCA_001925005.1. Lineage (NCBI taxonomy): Eukaryota > Viridiplantae > Streptophyta > Magnoliopsida > Caryophyllales > Droseraceae > Drosera > Drosera capensis. The sequence goes on from LIEC01011977.1 coordinate 66,750, forward strand.
CTTGGAGTTGTGTTCCTTGAGCTGCTCACTGGTATGCAACCAATCATTGAAGGGAGAAATATTGTCCGTGAGGTAGGCTCTTATGTCTTATATTTGCTGTATCTTGCAAATATTTCTAGACTTAATGGTTTGTTTATGATGCTCCACAGTTTTGATTGCTCATAGCCATAGGCTTAGCTCCGGGCAGTTAAAAGTTATTTTTGTATATTTGATGCCAAGTGATCTAGTGATTGAAAAATTGTGATGTTCAGGTGAATATGGCTTATCATTCAGGCACGACATTCTTGATCATAGACAAAAGGATGGGCTCTTATCCCTCAGATTGTTTGATGAGATTTGTGGCTCTGGCCCTGAGATGCTGTCACCTAGACCCCGAGAAGAGGCCGTCGATGCTAGATGTGGTGAGGGAGTTGGAGAACTTGTTACTAGTGGTACCGGACAGTGTCTCTGTTTCTGCAGCCCCTTCAGTTGCTTCCGGAAGCTTTTCGGCGCTCTCGTCATTGGGCAATGATGCTCTCAAGTACACACATGCTTCATCCTCGATCTTGTCTGAGAGTGAATTGACCACAGGTTACATCTCTGCAGTTGCCCCTCGCTGATACTTCTGGTTGCATTTTCGTTCTCATTTTCTAAAGTCCAGGCTGATAAACAGAGTGAATCTTCACATCAGTGTATAAAATTTGAAAAGCTTTGTATAAATATAATTACCAATGCAATTTTTGATATTGTCAACAACCTTGTACGTACAAATTTTTTTGGATAAATTATTTTTTTTTCATAAGATGTCTTGGCATTATCAATACTTGTTTTCAAAATATCGTTTTTCCTATTATTTTCTTAATCATTTCATTTCTCTCCTCAAAATTGATGGGATCAATGATTAATATTAAAAGGTTGTGATGAATGTTTTGGAATTTGATGTTTATGGGCGTCTTGATTGATTGACTCTTATTTCAAGGTGCATGTCTCCTTTATAGTTTCTTAATCGTTAATTTTTATTAGATATATTTAAAATTTGATATGTCATGACATATATATATCCGCTAATCTCTTATTAAAAATTTAATATTGTTTTAATATTATAGTGGAGATTCTGAATCAGTGTTGATAAATGAAGTTCTTTAAAGCATGAAAACTATGTGTTTGAGTATATAAGTGGAAAATCCTTTTTTTTTATATAATGATAATTGAAGTTACATAGATATGATCCACACCGACCATACATGATCAAACCGTGATCCACACATGGTGAATAAACAAGAAGCCAACACCATAACATATCCAGTCATTCCATAATTTAAGAAAGAAAACAAAAACATGCAACACCATCAAAAATCACAACTCGATTATAAATAGCTGGCCTTTCCCACATGTAAGTAGAAAACCTCCTGATAGATTTTGATGCGAATGTTTAATGAAGCCTACTTATTGTGAATTTATGAATACCAACGCATAAAATTATATATGTGTAGATCATTCGACTTGAAATTATCGGTTATGCTACATAGAATTGACAAAATAGTCTACCCCTTACTCTTCACTCACCCAGCACAAACCCATTTTGTTTAACATCTATCATGTCTGAAAAAACACATTGGGACGACAGATAGAGTTACAGTCGATAGTAAGAGCACTTGTAATGGATTATTTATCTTGTAGGGAATGAGTTCACGAAACATTCCTCCGATGATTTTCTTATCTTTGTCCCCTTTCCCATAGCAATCCCAATATCCTTTTTCATTCATTCCTATATCACTTACTCAACGTCACGTCACCAAATTATTTGTGTCCCATCTTCTGTTTGAATTTTGTGCCCGAATCACGCGGATTTCGTGAGCAATACGCCAACAAATACCAGTACTAATTAATTTGGATTATTAAAATAATTATTGAACTCCAGATTTTACAAAATGAAAACTCCAAATCTTATAAAAGAAATTCGGGATTTTAAGGTTTCATTTCACAAGAATGATTATTTGTGGGTTTTCACTTTTTATGTAACATTGTAGTAGAGTATTTCAAATAATAATATTAGAATATTAAATATGGAAATAAATATAAGGATAATTATTAAAAAAAATAAATTATTAATTTATGGAATTGATATAAAGAATCTGTTTAGTGACTGAGTTGAAAATTGAAATAAAAATACTATAAAATTATATAATAAGAATAAAAAAAACTATTACGAATTATCTAACATTACAAAAATGAAGAATTCGAAATGTACGTGAAGTGACCTTGAGTTGGTAAAATTCAAAAATCACTATTCATAAGTATATATAATACATAATAATTAAAGATTTTGTTGGATATGTTATGTTTATCAAATTTCCCTTTTTCATAACCTAAACTTCATATTATATTCTCTCCGTCATAAATTAAATATAACATTTTATCCAACATAGAATTTTATATTCCCTTTATCCCATAAAGGATGCAATTGATTAACTTGGCACGTTTGTTAATGTAAAGTTTGAAATGCATACAACGATGATCAAATGTAATTTTTTTTATAAATTTATTGTGAAACATCAATAACTGTGTATAAATTACGTACTTCAACATAATATATATTACGGGACGATCAAACATGACTTGATATAAAAACGAGACTTGTATAAATGCTTATAAAATTGTGCAGAATATGTATGTGTTGTATCTTTTGTGGGATAGAGAAAATATGAGTGTTGAATTTGTGTAAATTTTTATGAAGAATTTTTTTTAATGAGAGAGAGATTTAATGTGCACTTGTGAGAAAAATTAATGAAATATATTTTAACGATTTGATATTTTTATGTTAAAAAAATTCCTAAAAGAATGTTGTATTTATTTTGTAATAGCATAAAAATATAAGTGTTGTATTATTTAGGAGACAGAGAAAATACCTACTACTTCTATTCCATTATATAGACAATATTACGTAATAGCAATATTATTCGTTACATATTTCGATGCAATATTTTCTATAAGTAAATGATATTAAAAGAATTTTATTTCGTACTAGGATTATAATTGTACCTTATACTATCTGCTTTACGAAAATTTTTAAAAAATATCGTTTGGTAATTCATTCGTAATATCGAGAATTTTTTTCTTGTATTATCCTCCATTCTCTATATTGTAAAACAAAAAGAATATTATACATAATCCAATACAAGTGTTATAAGCTGCCCAAGAATACACGTCATACTAGTACAATTCTAAACTATAAAACTTTATAACAATAAACGAAAAAAATTCTTGTAATAGTCTAGCGGTTAGCGTAATTGTTGATGAACTCAGCATCTGAGTTTCTAATCCCCTTGGAACCTCCAATTTTAAAACGATTTTGGCGTTTTGGGTTTAAGGGTCTGGGGTCTGGGTTCTGGGTTCGGGTTAATAGGGTTAGGGTTTAGGGCTAGGGTTTAGGGCTAGGGTTTTAGGGTTTAGGGTTTAGGGTTTAGGGTTTAGGGTTTAGGGTTTAGGGTTTAGGGTTAGGGTTTAGGGTTTAGGGTTTAGGGTTTAGGGTTTAGGGTTTAGGGTTTAGGGTTTAGGG
>LIEC01011978.1:0-56306 GCA_001925005.1 Drosera capensis
AGATATCACAGAAACAGATCTTGCTGGGAGCAGTGGGAGCTCAGGTGACAGAACAGGTGAAGAGACAGTTTCAGTCACACCAGAAGTGAGAAGATCCAGCAGAACCATTAGGCCTCCTCAGAGATACTCTCCGTCAGCGAATTACCTGCTGTTGACTGACAATGGAGAGCCTCAGTGTTATCATGAGGCATTGCAGTCGGATGATTCTGCTCAATGGGGGTTAGCTATGCAGGATGTCAAGGCCACATGTACACCTTTAGGGGCTCACTTCAATCTCACAAAGAAGCAGTCACCTAAGACGGATAAAGACAAAGAAGAAATGGCTAGAGTTCCTTATGCATCTGCAGTTAGGAGCTTGATGTATGCAATGGTATGCACAAGACCAGACATTGCTCATGCAGTGGGAGTAATCAGCAGGTTCATGTCTAATCCAGGAAGGAAGCATTGGGAAGCAGTCAAGTGGCTGTTACGCTACTTGAAAGGTACTTCCAAAACTTCATTACGTTTCAGCAAGAATGATGTCGTTTTGGAAGGTTATTCTGATGCTGATTTGGGAGGCTGTTCGGACACGAGGAAGAGCACCACAGGATTTGTTTTCACAGTGGGAGGCACAGCAGTTAGTTGGATGTCTCGACTCCAGAAGAGTGTTGCACTTTCAACCACAGAAGCAGAGTACATGGCTCTTTCAGAAGCAGGGAAGGAAATAATTTGGTTGAAAAACCTTCTTGAGGAGTTGGTCAGGAAGCAAGATGACAGTGTCCTTTATAGCGACAGTCAGAGTGCGATTCATCTCGCAAAGAATCCTGTGTTCCATGCGAAGACAAAGCATATCCAGTTGAGGTTTCACTTCATCAGAGGGTTGATAAGTGATGGCACTTTGTCACTGAGGAAGATCCTTGGGTCAAAGAATCCTGTAGACATGTTGACCAAGGGAGTTAGTACAGAGAAGTTGAAGCTATGCATAGCTTCAACTGGCCTTCATGATTGATTGTTGAGAAGGCGCCGTACTAACCTGGAGGAGTTGCAGTTTTGGGTTTGCTCGAGTTGCATTGGAGTGCAGTTGATGTGATCAGTCTCCAAGTGGGAGATTGTTGAGTTGTGGAGTCTGATTTGGGCTTCGCTGTTGAATGGGTTTTTTTTTGTCCAAGTTGGGTGTTTGGTTATAAATACCCTGTAATTGTAAACCCTAATTATGAGAGTGAAATTCCTTGTGTTGGTGCGGCCGTGGATTAGGTCAAATTGACTGAACCACGTTAAATCTCTGTGTTCATCGTTTCGTTTTATTGTCTTACAATTACTTGTGTGCGTTTGAGATCTCGATCAATATACCCCAACAACATGCTAGTCGCCTTCTATCGTTGAACAGCGTAGATTAATCTAGCCACAAAGTTGTGGGTTAGGGTTAGGGTTAGGGTTAGGGTGAGGGTTAGGGTTTAGGGTTCAATATCTACAATCTCAATACAGAAGAATATTGACCAAAGCTTTCTAATTCTGATGGGACTGGGCCGACTAGGATTTTCCAGTATGATCTTTTATCAAGTTTTACGAAATTTGACTGCTTACACCATGTAAAGAGACTTGAATCCAATTTATTGCGATACATAAAAACCATTTATTGGAATTTCTACCCAGCAAGGACACAGTTCATAATTGGGACAAATCAGGTTTCTAATTTCTACAATCTCGATACAGAAGAATATTGACCAAAGCTTTTTAATTCTGATGGGACTGGGCCGACTAGGATTTTCCAGTATGATCTTTTATCAAGTTTATTGCGATACATAAAAACCATTTATTGGAATTTCTACCCAGCAAGGACACAGTTCATAATTGGGACAAATCAGGTTGCCAGAGTGTTAGTGAGAACGGGCCAAATAACATTAACGGCTACATTTTGAACAGGCATGTGCCTCACAATCAGCAAAAACAGAAGTCTTTGAACCAGGCAATCACACTACATGCTCGAATAACGACTAAACTAAAACAGGGAAATACAATGGAAATGATAATGATCAATCAAATGAATTGCCCAACTCGATAGATCAAATTAGATAAGGGATCTCGATCCGACCTGAATCATTCTAGCATCAACCTAGTGAACGCTGAGACGAATGTTGGACTAGTTAGGCTGGTGAATGATGAGACGTTGGATCAGCAGATGAAGGGATATCCGGTCCAACGCGGCAGCCTTCGAGCATGAAAACAATGTCGGCCATGCTGGGTCGGTCCATAGGGTCCGGAGCAGTGCATAACAACCCGACTTTTATCCCCAACAAGAACTCTTCCCACTCCGATGACTCTGGATCGAGCTCGAGCAGACCAGGCTCCAGCAGCTCCGAGATCTGACCCTTCTGAAGCTGCCTTTTGACCCACTTCACAATGTCTTCATCGTCTGTGAACAGCACCGGCCTCTTTCCTGTGAGGAGTTCCAACAACACGATGCCAAAACTGTAGACGTCAGACTCTTTGGTTGCTACTCCTGTCGCGGCTGCCTCTGGTGAAACATAACCTAGTGTGCCGACTGATGTCGCAGAAGTGGAAGCTTCGGTTGGTGTGGCCACTATCAGTTTGTCCAAGCCAAAATCAGACAAATGGGCTTCAAAATCAGCATCGAAGAGCACGTTCTGCGGCTTGACGTCTCCGTGAACCATCTGTGAGGTGTGCAAGTAAGCTATGCCACGGGCAATACCCAGTGCAATGAGATGCCGCATCGGCCAGTTCAGGACATGACCATCCTGGTGGGATGCTTCTTGGAGAAGAGTTGCGAGGTTCCCGTTGGGCATGTAGTCGTAGACCAGAAGCCTCCAATCGGGTGGGCCGACATAGTATCCACGAAGAACGATTAGGTTACGGTGCTTGACTCTTCCAAGAGCTTCAGCCTCTTTCCTGAACATGTTCTCGTTGAGTGACCCATTAGGGAGTCGACGAATCGCTAGCACCATTCCATCATCGTAAGTGGCCTTGAATACTAATCCATACTTTGTCCTGCTCAGAACATTCTCCTCGTCGAAGTCCCTGGTTGCCTCGATTGTCTCTGCCAGAGTAATCTTGTTATTGAACATAACAAGCTTAGGGGCACCGTTTTCACTACTGCCTCGACCAGCACTTCCTCCACTTGAGCTCGCCCTTGTCGGGCTAGGCTTCTTTTCTCCAGCAACCTCTTCTTGGAGCCTCTTGCGCCACCTTAACAGACCGAATATGCAGAAGCAGCAGCACATGGATAGAAGAGCAGCGCCACCAATGGACACAACTAGCAACCATATCAGCCTTCTTTTAGCAGCTGATTTTGCGCCCTTACATTTCTTATCCAGTGGCTTGCCACACAAGTTCTGATTCCCAGAATATGCAGATGGATCCCCAAACTGTTTCCCCAACATGGTCGGGATTTCCCCGTCAAGATTGTTTTGTGAAACGTTGAAGTAAGCCAGTCCAGATATGGACGTGAGATCCGCTGGAATATCTCCCGTCAAGTTGTTCGAAGAGAGGTCAAGGACTGTCAGGTTCGACAAGTTCGACAATGAAGATGGAATATCCCCAGAGAGATGGTTATGTTCCAGTAACAAAGAATTGAGAGCCGAACACTTGGAGATCTCAGTCAGGATTTCACCCGACAAACCATTGCTACCCAAATCAAGAACCCGGAGACTAGAACAATTACCAAGCTCCGGAGGGATGGAACCGGATATGACATTATGAGCCAGAGAGAGCACTTGTAAGGACTCGAGGAATCCGAACGTAGAAGGTATGTTACCAGTGAAGTTATTTGAGCTTAGATTCAAGTAGCTCAAGCTCAATAAGCTGCTAAACCCTTCAGGCACATCGCCGCTCAACATATTTTCCTGCAACGCAATGACCTGCAAGTTTGGCAAACCGGACAGCTCCAAGGGGAGAACACCAGATAGATTCTGTCTACTCAAATCGAGAGCGCTCATCCTATAAAGATTACCCAAACTCGACGGAACGCCCCCAGAAAACGCATTTCCACTCAAATTGAGAACCACGAGCTGCCTCAAGTTCCCTATGGTTTCAGGGATTTCACCAGAGAAGTTGTTCCCGCCGAGGTTCAATGTTGTCAAGTTCGTCAACTCCATCAGCTCTGCGGGCAAGCTCCCGCTCAAGCTATTATCTCTCAAGCTTAGAGTCTCGATCCTTGAAAAGTTGCTGAAACTAGAGGGAATCTGCCCCAAAAACGCATTTCCTCCAAGCGACAAATCCGTCAACCCTCTCAGATCACCCAAGAACAAGGGAAGCTGACCCGAGAGCTGATTCCCTTCCAAATCAAGAACCCTCAGAACCTTACAGTTCCTGATCTCAACAGGCACATTACCCGTTAATGAGTTATCCGCGGCCCTGAACTCCTCCAACCTCACAAGATTCCCAATCTGCCCAGGAATCTCACCAGAAAACATATTCCCCGAAACATCAAGAACCGTCAAACTCGACACATTGCCCAACCACGCCGGCAACACCCCATCAATCCTATTTCCCTGCATCTCCAACACCTCCAAACCCGAAGAACCACACATCACTCCATCACCCGGAAACTCAACCCCCGTAAACCCGTTAAACCCTAACCGAACCACCCTCAACACGCTCCCATTCCCCATACTACCACACAACCCACCCAACGGCACATCCCCGGACAAACCATTCCGTGACAACGCCAACACTTCAAGCTTCGGCAACCCCAGAACCGCCTCCAGCAACACCCCAACGATCCCATTCGCTTCAGCACTGAACTCAACAAGCTCAGAACAGTTACTAATCGCAGACGGAATCGGCCCCTCGAGCCGAGTCCCATCCAGAACCAAATATCTCAACCTCTCCAATCTCCCAATCTCGGCCGGAATCACACCGCTCAATCCATTCCTCGACAAATTCAACACCTCGAGTCTCCCCATCCCTGCCACCTCGCCCCCAATCTCCCCCTCCAACCTATTCCCACTCAAATCCAAAACCCTGACGTTCTCTAATTGGAAAAGCTCAGTCGGTAAAGCGCCTGACAACCGATTCCCTGCCAAATCAACCACCTCCAACGCTCCCATTCCTCCAATCGACCTCGGAATCGCACCTGAAAACACATTAAACTGCAGAAACAGATACCTGAGTTGATTGCATTGTGAAATCGAACTCGGAATTGTACCATTGAAGTTGTTGTCCCTCAGGTTGAGGCGGCGAAGGTACCGGAGGTCGCCGATCCTGTCCGTGAGGGGACCGGTGAGCCCGAGACGAGGGAGACGGAGCTCGACGACGACGGAGGAGGTGGTGGCGGTGGTGTTGGAGCTGCAGGTGAGGCCGGGCCAGTCGCAGGGGGCGGCGGGGGAGGACGGCAGCCAGGCGGTGAGGGCGCCGAGTGGGTCGGTGAGGGATGATTTGAAGGCGGTGAGGGCCGAGAGCTCGGTTAGGGTTTCCGGCGAGGGATTCGTCGCTGACGAGAAGGGAAAGAGAAGAGAAATCAAGGAAAAAAGGAGAAATGTTTTCTTTGTTTTCATTGTTGTGGTTGTTTTCATTGGTTGTGAGTGTTGTCAAGGGTGTTGGTGGTGGAGATGAGGCGGCGATGTGGTGGTGAGAGGAAGAGGAAGAGGAAGAGGAGACTCCATGGAGTGGAGTGGTGTGGTGTGGTGTGTTGCAGAGAGAGCAGAGAGAGGAGTGGGAAAGGAAAAGCTGTGTTTTTGTTTTTGTTGTTTTGTGTTGGGTTGTGTAGTGTGGTCTCTCTCTCCCTCCAGAAAAGAAAAATGAGTGCGGCCGTTTCAATGTAGTAACGTCTAATTGTTCGTATTTGGACACCAATCATCGTTCAAATTTAAACACTCCGTCCGACTTTTAACAATATAAAAATCATTAGTGAGGTAAAAATCATTAGTGTGTTTCATTAAAAACAAAACAAAAAGCTCACTTTATCATACAGTTAGAGACAGATGGAGTAATAGCCATACTCGCTTTTTTACAAATACTCCGCTCATTTTCAATAATTATATATTATTAAAAATAAATATTTTATATAAGGAAATTTTTGGATGCAAAAACTTTCATAATATTCTTACTTTATAATATATCAATTTCTATTTTATTTCTTTTGTTTCTTTACTTACTCACATTTTCATCTCTCTTTGGTAAAACTATCAAGATAAAATTATACAAAATCAATAAATAACTTAATAATCGTGTCAAGCGAATAAATCATACTCCCTCTATCCTAAAATATAAATTACGCTTTGACTGTACGTATTTGTCAATGTAAAATTTGAATCGCGTCGTGAGATAATTAAAATCATTTTTTACTAAATTATTATGAAATATTAATCATAATTTAAATTATGTATTTCAATCTGGCATCATTGATGTAATTTTCTTTCGTCATTAAGATAAAAAACGAAACTTCTCAAAATACGTTTTGAATAGTGAAAAAAGTCAAACGTTATAATTAAATTAGGACGAAGAGAGTAATAAATACGAAACGGATAGAACAAATCACTGCAATGCGATGCAAGCAAAATACGAATGGAAAAAATCGCAAGTGTACGATGTTGTATCAACTACTATCTTCGTCTCATAATTATTACAACGTTTGTCTCTCCATACACTATTCAACACGTAATTTGAGACTTTCGCTATTCATCGAAACGACATGATTTAAATTTTCTATTGGTTCACGATTATGGTACGTAATGTTTACTATCGTTAATGTTTTATGATATTTTAAAAAAATGATTAATCCTCCTGTAACATCAGTCAAATATTCTATCATCATATGTGTCTCGTCAAAATAATATAATCTTTTTGGAACAGAGATAGTAATAAAATAGTGAGTTGAGTATCGTCTCTGCAAGGATTGATTGTATCATTGTGTTGTTCCTACGTTATATGTCGATTCAAACGATTAGAAGGCCTCACGATGGTTGTTAACAAAAACTAAGTGAAGTCCATTAATTATGTAAATCTAGGGATGAGATTTCACCAATTCTTCCATCAAGATTCGATCTTTATCAAATTGTTAGGTTACTTGTTCATTCGATTGAAAGTTGAGATTGTTCAAAGTTAACAAATTCTCTCTCTCAAGATCAAAAGATAATTTCTTTAACGACAAGCATGTTATATCTCGTTATATCTTTATATGTATTAAAATCATCAAAGGAATTCTCAATTTTGACTTTGCAAATCACGCATTCAATATCTCTATTATGCGTTCAACCTACAAGTGTTTGACGTCTAAATCCTAATCATTCTCTCGAAGCAATCAAGATTCATAATACAATCGTATAGTGATCAATTACAAGAAAGAATTATGCACAAACATCGAACACGCCAACCAACTGAATGATAATATCTAACAATCAATAATATAAATCAACCATTCAACAAGAATGTCTACATCATCATCCTAAAACGAAAATTTAATTCATAATTAAGATTGAAATAAACAAACAAAGTGTTTGGTACATTAAAATGACAATGAAAGCAAAGAAAACCGTCTTGAAATTGATCGTGACTCTCGTCGTCTTTGATTCTTCGCAGCAACCCTTCGGCTTCTACGTCACAATATCTCAACTCTTGAGAGAATATAACAACCCTAGTTTTTGTCTTCAAACTAATTGAAAAGTATTTAAGATCTCTCAATATCTCAACACATGGGAATATATAGGTAGCATACAGAAAGTGAAAAAAATATACCAAAATTCGCAGTATAAAAACTACACCTCTAGTGAGCGATACAGGGGGTAGTATAGGGCTCATGTCTTTTCTCTTTACTCTGTGTTGTAAATATACACTTGTATCTTCTAGTATAACCCCAGTGATATACCTCTCAAGTCATGATTGCTTTGTCCTTGCCTTGTTTCATGCACGTTCTCGTCTCGATTAGCTCTTTTTGCCTCTTTTTGACCTTGGTCGGATCTTCTTACCTACAACATCAAGAGCTCAAAGGTGGAGACCGACTCGAAATTAACCAAATTGATGCCGAAATCTCATGAAATGAATAAATATCGAGATCGAAATGAAGATAAAAGGCTTTAAACGATATGTAATATGCATTCTAAATACAACGGTCAACAGCTCATGATGATTGGAACAAAACTTGGTATGAGTTCTTTTTTACAATTTTGTTAGTAGAACACATATTAATATGTGTGTTTAATAGTGATAAATAGATCTGGGACGAAGAGAGAAATTAATTATAGTTATTACATAAGACTGAAATTCAATGTTAACACTAAATTACAAATAACACTTAATTTTTAAATCGTCCTAATTTATTTGTAATATTTTTATTTTTTATTAAACTATTCACATCAACAAATGATAAACCAATCGCTATCATTACCTTCACTCTCAATTATTACAATAAATCTTACCATCTCTAAAAAAATATTAATTTATAATCAAATTTTATAAAAATTTAACACATAAATAAAATCTTATGATGGATCAAATGATTATATATAAATTGGAACAAAAGAAATATAAATTTATGTTTATTTCATTTCATCATATAACACAACTTGATTGAGTCTAGCATTTCACCTGTTTTATGATGGATGAGCTATCTTGTACTCGAGCTATTTATAAGCTTTGACTAACGGCAGCATTAAACCGTACCATGGATAAACCCTCGGAAAAATGATTTAATTAGTGGTAGTGTCCTTATAAGAAAATTCAAACGGGCGAGGAAGAAGGGGATCGACTGTGGAGCAGAGTCGGTTATAAATGTTCCCGATTTGAATCATTGATGTGTGTGCAACGTTGCAATGCAGGAGTGAAAGGGGGCCTCCTGTCCTAGGTCGTTTCGCTCTCCCATAAAGGCTACTCATATCTACACATAAACTAATCCACGAGCTCAATGAATCTCTAACCAACTCCCTCTCTCTCTCTGCCACGTAAACAGTATTTTTATTTGTTTTATAATATATTCAATATTTATTTATTTAAATCATTTTAATATATATAATGTATCATATTTAATAATTCTTTTATATATAAAAATACCGTAAACTCATTATCTTCTTTCATAACTGTTACAATAAGCTTCATTATCATAAAAAAAAATTCTTTTTTCATCAAATTTCATATAAATTCAATAACCATATAAATTCACGTATCGGATCAAACCGTTGCCTATATTTTGAAATATAGGGAGTAATCAATTGATCCGATATAATAATTTATGCATATGTTGAATTTATATTAAAAAAAAATGATGAAATTGCTCTTGTAAGTATGTAAGGAGTGAGGAGAAAAATCAGAAATGATGATAAGGTGGATTGATATGATTTGCCGTAGAGATATTTTGATAGTACTCCCTCTATTTCACATATATTACAACATGTATATATTTTTTTATTATTTTATACATAATTTCATATCAAATCATGTCTAATCGTCTCGTAGCATGTATTATATTGAAATATGCAACTTACACAACAATTGAGATTTCACGATAAATTTATTAAAAATTACGTTTGATCGATATTGTACGTGTGTCAAACTTTTTATCGTCACGCATATAAGTGTAAAACATTGTAAAATAAGTGGGAGTGAGGGAGCAGTAGTTTTCTATGAAAAAAAAAGATTATAATTTATTTGGGAAGATCCAATTTAGTAAATCTAGCAATCTATGTGGGATGTTGGAAGTATATTCTTTCTCCCATCTCAAAATAAACACAAGGTCTGAATTTTTTTCATTATTTATCACGTATTTTAATAAGTTTAGTTTCTCATTTTAACAGGTTAACAAAATTACATGATTGATTCATAATTGAAGTATATAATTTAATCTATCATTATTTACGATAATATTACGAAAAAAACAATATGTTCAATCATTCCAAACTTTGCATTGAAAAGTGCTTGCAGTCAAAATGTTATTGTAGTACTTATATTAGGACATAGGGAGTAACAAAAATGGACGTAACTATTGTTGGTAAAAATATGTGTGTACCTTTACGAGCGGGTTATCATACATCATCTCATCAAACGAAAACCTGAAATGGTTTTTCCAAACAATGACAAGGAATGCAAAATAATAGGCATTATTAATATATACAGATGGACTCACTTTTCTTAAGACAATTTGGTTCCGGTGGGATGCTTATTGATGTCACGACAATCGTCTCTCAAAATACAATGATTAATCATATTCGAATAGAAACACTTCAAATTCAAGTATAAGACGATGAGACTCATAAAGACGACGAGGAACCACCTTAAAAGACGCATGCAAACCAACAACAAAAGACTATGCGTAGAGTTAGGATAGATTTTATGTTGAAGTCTCATCATCATTGTCATTATTAAAAATGATCCCAATTTTGTTTCAATCTAACGATAAAACTTGTTAAAAATCATGATCAATTTCCAATACTTATATGCTTAATCCAATCCAAATACTCCCTACGTCACATATAAATGTCGAAGTTTGGTCTTCAAGAATTTCAAGGTATCTGTGTCGCCGGATGAACAAATGAAATAAAGGAGTGGCATCAGTGACGAAATGTGTTTTGGACCATCAACATCAAGTCAAGGAGATGCTACAAAAGCATGGAAAACGACTATCAAGAGGAGATATATAGCACCATGTGCAGGCTGAAAGGAGAGTAGTACTCCCCTATGATTCAGGACATTAACTACTGCTCTACGAGGTCCATTCAATGATGTTAATCAGTTAATAGGTTTGATTTTTATAATTTAAAATTAAAATTAAATCAATTAATTAATTGATTTAAAAATCAAAATCAAAATTATATATTAAGTTTTAAACAGTTTTATTTATATGGTATTGAACGATCTTATATGATTTAGTTTTAAACATTTTGTGATTCTATTTATATATATCCTTCATTAAAATTACTTTATAAAATTTTATCACACATGTTTGCAAAAATAAACTATATATATCGAGTTAAAAAAAAGAACATAAGTTATACTAAAAATATATGAACAAATCAAATAAAAAATTATCGATCAAAAAAATAAAACATATGCCTAAAGGTTTTTAAAATATCCACAATACATTTCTAACAAAAAAACAAAGACAATATCCACAATACTAACGATATTAAGTTGATTTTTAAGTTAAGCAACCTTATATAAAATCATTACGATAATTGATTTCAAACGGTTTGGTAATCGATCATAAATGGTTTGATTGATCGGTTTATCAATAATTTATCGTTTCGATTTGATTTTAAACCGTGATTTTATTTTGTAAATCATTTAATAATCGATTCGATCTATTTCAATAACAATTTGATAATCGATTCTTTTTCCGTTCTAACAGTCTTAGCTCCATATACCCAACATAAAGGATCACTTCCAGCAACAAGATGTTAGAGAAAACATTCCTTCAATTTTCCACTAGTGTCTTCAGATAGAATCGTCAAAGAACGTTGGTTCATGACGAAGGAATAGATCCGTGTCGATTTGTTGCAAAACAATATGGAACGACTTATAAGTTAGAGGACACTCCGCTCTTATCATACCGATCTTTTAAGATAAACTAATGTTGAAAGATTGCAGGTTTAATGATTGTGATCAAATGTCACAATTATCACCAATGATCTCTGCTATGCTCTGTTTGCTATATGGTACACTGCTGCTGGCATGCTGCTACTACCATGTGGCCTTGCTGGCTCAATATACTCTCCTCCTTTTTCTTTTTCTTTTTTCGAGCTAGTTATTAATACAGCTTTTTTGGACATTCAACGACTCTTTCAATGTCTCTCTTTATTCACATCCCATTTCTATTCCTCATATTTTATCATTGGTGCAACAAATCTTCCAAGGTCAAAGTGAATCTTCTCTTTTCCTTATGCTCAATTGTACCTTATACGATACACCGATCACGGCCGGATCCATTAACAAAACTCTATTTTTTTAATTCATAAAATTTAAATTCAAGATATTATTTTTATAATTTTATGCTCGATACAAACCATAGTGGACAATGAGACAAGACACTTAGATTCTTGCCAGTATATTTACGAGAAATTCAGAAATAGAAGAGAGCACGAAGGATCTTCTAAGTTTCAACACCGGTAGAATGAGTAAGATTAGTGTCGATCGATTAGGTTTTACAGTCTCACTAGGTGAGATAAATCACAGGCTGAAAAAACGGGGTCATCTGGTTCGATATATGCAGCAGATGAGACTTCAACTACTGCTAAATGGTGTTGCACTCTTTTTTGATACAGGGTTATAAGAGAAGCCTAGTGCTGATATTCCAACTATACAACTTCCTCCTATGCTGCCTCGGTATCAAGTTGATACTGAACACCTCCTTTCTTACTTGCTGGACGTCGAGTTTGATCAGCCTGGCGACGACCTCCGCGCTATCTGCAATCTGGTCGATATCTTCCTCATCTGTCCAGAGCCGGTTCGCTAGCTGCAAGCTCCTCCTCTTGGTCTCCAACCCAATTCCCCATTTCTCGAAAAGATCTTTTCGTTCTGTTTTAGAGAGTCGCTTCTTCATGAGCCTGGTCAGCATCTCCCTCTCGTGGCGCAAGGCCCTCATGCTGTTCCAGAAACATAGGCATTAAGACCGATCATAATTTGTTTCAAAGTGCATTAACCGCAGCGAGGAAAATGTCGAGACATTATTCCAGTTGCTAGTACGTGTGCATCTCAAGTCGAGAAAAGAGTTTGACAAAGGATAGAGCTGAACACAGTGTCGTAAATATCGAAGAACAGCTTCGCTACATTGCCAAAATCTTCTGGATTGGTCCCAAGGGAAAGAATTTCTAGCCATGCCTATATGGCCTTTAAGCTCATGGCTCTTCCTAAAGTTGAGCACCATAAATGGAATAACTGCAATAATCAATTTCAATTACTATCAAAGCCATTGACTTGAGAAATAATGGAGTTTGATATACTACCTTAGCTATGGCTATAGGTATTTCAAATACTTGATGATCATTGTTAGCAGAGTATCATGCAGGAATCATTCGAAATAAGAAGCATAATTCAGGAGCTACAAGTTTCAAACCACAAAGCAGAGCGTGTACCTTGAACCAGGAGTGATAACATGGCCATCCAAGATGGCCTCATGACCCCAGGAGAATGCTTCCTTGATGAAGCAAAGCCGTCTGCGTTCAACTTCCATATAAATGGTGTCCGCAGGATCATCCTTGAATACCAAGAAGAAGTATGTTCTATATATCAATGGCACATTACAGAAGTGCCAAAGATCAATAATCGCCCACTGGAGCTTCTTGAAATCCGAGGGCCATAGTGAATTGTGCAGATCAGCATGGGCTTCCAAGCTCGCAACATTCACATTCTCGACTGGTTCGCTAACTTTGACGATCCTATTATCCACCTGTCACGGAAGGCAATTCTAGCTATAAAACGAGAGCATAGAATCATTGAAGACACCCCAGTTTAAGCTTGTGATGAAGTGGAGATTGAGAGGGGAGATGGTGGTGAGATAACTCACCTGGGTGCCTTCGAGTTCATTTTCATGCTTGTTCTGGCTCAACTCATTCACAGGGATGGATCCACTATTGTCTGCGTCGTCATCATCATCAGTTGATTTCTTGGTTACTTCCTGTTGAAGTCCATCAACAATGGAAGTCCCATTGGACACGTCACTGCTTTTTCGCGATAACATTTCACTGTCAGCATCAGATCTCAGAACAGAAAGCTTCCGCTGAATATCTTGAAGCTTCCCAATGAATTCTCTATCATTTGATATCATGTTGACAAGCTCTGCCGCATCCTTTTCTACCTTTTCATCGCATGATGGAAGCGCACTTTCAGCAATACTTTCTTCGCAGTTCTCTGTTTCAATTGGATTCACATTTTTACATTCAGATACATCATCCACTGCAATCAGTATAGATTCTTCTTTGGGGCAACTGGGGCAAAGATCACTTGTCTCATCACCTCGTCTCAGCGACTGAAACCCTTTCTCCTGATCCACATCATCTGCATTTTCGTCACTCATCGGAAGTAGAATGCAAGTTTCATTTACCTCTGGAAAAACTGAATTAGCTTCTACGATATCACGAACAGGTGACTCTTCAATTTCAATACACCTTACTTCCTTGCAGAAGTCTTCTAGCTCTTCAGCAGGTTGCTCGTCAATAACATCATTGGCTATGTGAGAAACACTTCCAAGAGTGTCGGGTGTTGCATTCAATGAGTGGGAAGAGAGATCGGAGCAAGACTCCGGTTTCGGTAGCATCATATTAGAGGGAGTGCAAGGCAGGAGGTTCTCATCAAAGTCACAGGGCACATAGTTCTCATCAGAAACACTTACACAATGCTGAGCTGAAGAATCAGAGGTTTCAAATCTTTCAGATCCAGCATCGACAGAGTGGTCATCCACCAAAGTAGATGACCCGGAAATCGGACTCTCCCAAGATTGTCTGACATGCAACTTTGGGTAATAAGAATCAGGTCCACCCTGCACAGAACATAATGAAACATGCATGTCAATTTCTAGAAAACAGACACGCGCGCATTTTTGGAGAGTGTAGTAATCTCACATACCCATATGAGTGCACTACTATCATCCACCACCACCGGCTGCATATCCTGAAGCTGAGCCAGCGCAAGGTCCCGTTGTAAAGTGAGCTCCCTAACCTCTCTCTCCAGCTACACAAGTCGAAAGGTGTTAGATCGTTCTGCCACGCAACTCAAGGTTTGACTCGTTATATGCACCGTGTTGCATGTGGGACGTAGATAGAACATTCATCATGCTATGAAACATTCTAGCACCGGAATAGGGTTTTTATTTGTGACAAACTTTTTGTTCCTTCGAGTAGAAGTCTAAGTTCCAGAATTACCTTTTCTATCTGTTGATCCTTCTCTTTCAGAAGATGTCCAGCATCAACTCTAGGAGAAGGCAATGCACTTCTCAACTCGCTCTCCAGTCTCGACAGTTCTTTTTGCAAGTGCTTCACCAGGGCTTTATCTGACATTAGCACGTTAACTTGTGCATTTGTACTAACTTCTTTCGCACAACTGGCAAACAGGAGGGTATTTCTTGACTGCTCCACGTAACCTCTTGCAGGACTCATAGTACAGATAATGGCTGTTCTAGCATTGCCTCCAAGAGATGATTGCAGTATTCGAGTCAGCTTAGAATCCCGATAAGGTATGTGTCCGTTTCTTCCTTTGCTGCAGACAGGTATTGTAGCATATACGTCAATGGGAGCAGCAGACAAAGGTTTGAGCCAATTAGCAAAACAATCTTTAAAAACATATTCCAGAACACAGAGAGCTGGTTTATGAACATTCTTTACAAGGGCTTTCATTAAAATAAAACCAATCACAGAGAGGCAGTGCTGATAAGCACCTTAGCTTACGTATGACACTTCCCAGTGTCAATAAACTGCGGTTAATATGACAACCTTCCTTCAACCTTGAGCCGCCTGATAGAGTCTGTGATGCACGCTCACTCCCCGCGAGATCAACAAAATTCTAAGCATAAAGAAAATGAGCCAAAAGAATGAGCAGTTAGTAGAGAAGAAATTTGCAGCTCCTAGGCTACATAATCGTGCAATGATTACGCGCCAACAAATTCTTACCACTGTAGCTGCAAGGCTGCTAGAATTATCCTTGCCTAAATACTCTCGAGCAGAACTTTCAATTGTCTGCAAAAGCAAATAAACTAAATCATGGAGATACCACTTTCAACTCTACTTTCTTCCCTTTCCCTCTTGTTATCCACCTACTCAAATTTTTTTGCAAGACTAGCCTAACTTATACTGTCAAATAGTTTAGGCGATTGACAGAAATCCTTTTCGGTAACCTACTGGTGGAAAGAGAATTGGCTAAAAAATACAAGACATGCAAAATGTGGCATATGCTGCATACCAATCGGATAATTTGGTGGGATCTGGAGCTGAATTCGTTTAGTGAAGTTTCTCCTATCTGCCTTTGCGCTGCAACAACCCACCAGGACTACTCAATAACTATGTAGGTATAAAGTCAATAACACAAATGGACCAGAAAAAGTTAGCCTTGCCTTCACATATGGAAAGGAGTTCTTTGAGATGATGCCAATTAGTCACAGTTACCTCGGTAAGTCTCTCCACGACAGTCCCTCTCTGTAATAGATAATCAAAATCATAGCTTTAACATGATGTAACAATATGGATTAAGTGTTCATGAGAAGGAGACTCACATCTGGGTCATCAAGGAGTCTAAGAGCAGTACCCTCCGAAGATAAAAGATCCCTGACAGATTCGTTATAGATCTCCATGGCAGAGAATTTCAAGAGAAACTCCCTTTCTTGGTGCTACACAGGATAAGCCATCCTTATATTATCGCATAGTCGTGAAGAGTGTTTTTAACCAACAAGTGGAACATATGAAGAACGGGACTAAACAGATGCAACCATCATCATACCTTCCGAATATAATCAAACATATCCACCATTGTATACTCGGTGATTCCAGTCATGGTGTATGTTTTTCCACTACTTGTTTGTCCATATGCAAAGACACTCGCTGCAAGAGAATATTGTGTACATCCGAATTCCGGTGAGCAACAATGATATTGAACTCAAGCAAAAACTCTGATTAGGATGGAGACAGGAATGATGCACTCACCATTGATGCCGCCAACGACTGAGAGAGCAACTGATTTAGCACCCTCTTCATACACCTGCCTTGTTGAGCACCCACTCCTAAACACTCTGTCTAAAATGGAAACCGACACAGCCTGGTGAGTAATGGAGCATGATAGCTAATCTAAATAGCACGTAAAATGACTCAATATTAACAACTTCCACATTAAGAAAACTCTGGCCATTTGACAACTTATACAACAAGTTTCGGATAGTGAAAAGTTACGAGATTCTGATTCAGGGAGAAGCCACAGAAGCTATGAACGAGGCAAATGGATTCACAGGAATTTAAGCAGAACTTCAAAAACAGAAAGTACCACCATTTACTTACCAAATGTATAGGAAGTCGGGTACATTGATCGCTCAGGCGCCGAATGGTTCTTATACAAGATGGTGTTTTCATTGATGCATTCCCAATCTACAACCTCATTCCTAATGATCTCCTTCTCATTCAAAGGCCGCAAACGAACCGAAACAAAAATCCTGTCTACGCCGCCGCCGCTCGCCCCTTGAATCACTTCCTCCCCGCTACTATCCGTCCCCATCTCATCTCAACCTCTTTCAACACTTCCCTTCAAATCCCAACACCCCCTTTATTTCATAAGACCGACATCATTCAACAAACATATAAAGTTTCACCGGCAAATCGTCAAGATAACAACCCCCAACTGCTTCTCCTAATGAAACCCTTTAAGACTCCTTTAAAGATCCCCAAATGAGTATTCAGTGTAACAGAAGAAACGGTGTCGCTTTTTCGGTACAATCACCAACACCACATGTGCCACCCCCTCTCCTTTACAACCCCACAATCTGCATCAACAAGAAAACATAAACCTATCAATCATAAATTCAACTAATCGTATATGTCAAACTTATTCAGTGTCAAAATATTCTGTATAAAATACACATAAAAGCATAAAATACACATAGTCTAGTCTTAAGATGGTATCGATTGAGAATTGAAGCTATCATTACGTAAGGAGAACGTTAACTTCAACCATTAATCAAATACAGCACTAACATATTCTAATTAGCAAGAATCTGATCACATGCTATTGACTCCAATCAGATATATTAATCCAAAAGCGACGAATGGTGAGAGCATGTTCGTGTTTCCCCATCCATTGATTAATCAATCCAATTGAACTCAATTCCAACTCTAGATCATCACCATCACAGTAATAAATAATTTTATATGCATTTAATATATTAAATGCCTTTGGTCCCCCAATCACAGACTGTCAGATTTGATTAATCTTAACACCAAAAAAGTGTCATTAAACTCATTAATTTTTATTTTATGAAGAAAATCATCAAACTCATTAATTAATCTTGACATCAAAATCATCAAAATGATTATAAACAAATTAAGAGGATTAAGCACAATTTAATTTACCTGCGGAGCTGTAAAATCAAGGG
Organism: Drosera capensis; assembly: GCA_001925005.1. Classification (NCBI taxonomy): domain Eukaryota; kingdom Viridiplantae; phylum Streptophyta; class Magnoliopsida; order Caryophyllales; family Droseraceae; genus Drosera; species Drosera capensis. The sequence continues at coordinate 17,987 of LIEC01011978.1, forward strand.
CCTGTTTCCCCAGCAAAATTTCACGACATTCTTCGCAAAATTTCCTCAAATCACCAAGAAATTTTAAAAAATAAAAAGCAAAAAACGAAATCTCTTGCTTTCCTCGGCCGACGATCTCCGACGACAGCGATCGACTGAGAATTTTGGACAGGAAAATGCTTCCGCGAAAACTTCTCTGGCTTTTCGAATATTGCTCAAAACACGAAAATGAAAAAAACGAGTTTTTTTTCCCTTCTTAAAAATAGATCACTTCATCGCCATTGTTAAACAGACAATGAAATAAGCATTTTGGATCTGATGTGAGAATGTTTGAATGTGTAAAGCAAAGTGAAAACTATGAGATCGATGAATAGGTTTGAGGTTGCTTTGTTTTTTTGAAATTTGAAGTGAGATTTGAGAAATGTGTGGGAAGAGACGAGTCGTCGTCGAGTGAAAGCTTTTTTGTTGGGATGAGAGGTGGTTGTTGGATGGGAACTGGGAAGTGTGATATTTTTGTGATCATGTGGGATATATAGTATATTTGTTATCTTATTTCTATAATAAACATTATATAATTTTTTTATGTTTTATAAAAAAATTCATAAAATCATATTTTTTTTTGACAAATCCATAAAACCATCTTTTTTTAGGATGAATCCATAAAACCATATCTGAAAGCTTGATCTTGTTCGTTGCATGAAATGTTTAATTGGGATAAATTTTGATTTTTGTTAATAATGATTGAATAATTTCTAAATTTATACCATATGCAATAATAATTCTAGTTTATTAACTAGGTTTGTCATGCGACACCGAAAAAATTCTAGTAACACTCAACGAAAGACGAATCTTAGCAAAATATACGCTGCAAAAATGGGTTAAGAGCTCATTCTGCCCATGACTTGGAGCGAAAGGAGTTCACATGATTACAACTTATAATCACCAAATTCATCATTTTTAAGGAGCAATCCAAAAAAGGCAAACAAAGTGCCATTAATAGTTAAAAGCAATTATTGGAATAACTTTATCATCCTTGTGATTCCTTTTTAACTTTAGATGAACTCGTTGTGATTATCTACATCATTTAAGAACTTAGATACACTCCATGATTACATGAACTAGTAATGGGGACGGAGATATCAAAGAAAGTGACAAAATAAAGGTTTTCTTGACCAGCTTGGGGCCAAAGCAATTGACTAGCTTAATTTTAGATGTGCATTTGCATGAGCTCCCATGTGCTGGGGTGATGACTTATACGACATCAATATCGCAGCAAAAGTATGAGGAGGAATGTTCTCACTTCACTGTTCGGTGCAATCTGAGTGACATCTCCTCCCAACGCAGCATCTCGCTATTGTTTCATGTTCATTTCTTCTCATAGACAAGCAAAGCTTTCGTCGCAGGCCAAAATGATTAAATCCGCTTGGTGTCATCCCACAACGTCGGACTACTCATTCGTATTGGATTAATGGACTCATATTATATATACATAAATAATTTAACCATACGGATTAATTATATGTTATGTGTCATCTTGCGATTTGACCCAAATATTGATGGTTCTATCGATATTAATATTAAATTGACTAATATATCGTCTTATAAAGTATAGGGTTTAATTGTGTAGAGACTCACGGGTTTGATCCTGTTGAATAAATGTGTCTCACATTCATTGTGTGGAGACAAGTTTTAAATGGTTGTAACCCTTGAGTGGTTGTGATCCTTGAGTAGTTGTGACACTTAAGTGATTGTGACCTTTGAATGGTTTTGATACTTGATTTGCTAGTAGTTATAATCTTTGGTTTGCTAATGGTTATGATCAATTGAATCGGTGTGATCTTTGATTTATTCTCTTGGCTATATAAAGGTTTTGTAATGAGTCACTTTATAACCAAGACAAAAGAAATAGTGGAAATCGTAGAAAGCCTCTATGCGCAAAAGTAATCATTATTGGGTGAACTGCGTGAACAATCCCTATTTCACTTATGATTTAATTTAAATAATTTTATATAAAAGATCCACCATTTCACTCGACCTTTTTTATACGGAGTGTATGAATATAACCACTTGTCTCGTTTGTGCATTCACTGGAATTGGTCAAAAAGGAACAAAAAAGCTGAAAACTATGCACCAGCCGGGTCTGTACCGTGGCAGGGTACTATTCTACCACTAGACCACTGGTGCTCGGTTGTTTTTTGTAATTCTAATAATAATAATAAATAAAAAGTATTTTTTTTATTTTATATTAAATACACGTAATTTAAATAGATAATTTTATATGATAATTTAAAAAAAATAATAATTTTGATTGTTCTGCGACCCAAACTTCGTATCTGTTTCAGCTATATTCTCCGAATTTGAAGTCCCAACTCGCACAAACCGACTTCGACGACGGCTGCCGCTGTGAAGAAGAGGTCGTCGGGGACCATTCACGCGACGAGCAGATTCTAGAATTGAAAGCCAAACATGAAGCGGCGGCGCTGTTTCGATCCGATCGTTGTGATCGCGGTGGCGGTGGTTGTTGCGTTGGCGATCTTGACTGCGGCGGTGATATTCTTGTTCGGCGGCGGATCCGACGAAGTGGTGGTGGTGGCTGAATCGAAGTCGCCATCGGCGTTTGTGCAGAACGTCGTTTACTCGAATCGCATCGCCGTTTTCTCCAAATCATACTGCCCGTACTCTCCTTTTCTTTCACCCTCTCGTTGGCGTTGTATGTCTGTGAGATGTCGTTTTGATGCATCGTCGTCTTCATGATTTTTGGAGTACATCGTTGGTAATCCTACGAAGCGTCGACAATGATTTTCGAGCTGCTGTCTAGATTTGTTATGTAATGTGTTGGAGAGAATGCCATGACCTCGTTTATATGGATTGATGATTCAGACCTATATGTTTACGTTGCAGAACATGTGTGGCATGAGTTCGGTCGGTTCAAACCTAAAATCGATGGAGCATAGCAAGAGAGCTTCATGATCTGTTTATATTGTTGCAAGGGTTTCTTGCAAGGTCATTCATGGTGAATGATGTTATTAGCGAGATGATGTGTGAGTGGAAGCTTTGTGGTTTGTTGAAGTACTGTTTTCTTAGATTGAGCTCGCTAGTTGTTGTGGTTGTTCTTGGTTCATGGATCAGGGTGGTATGTGGAGGCTCGATGTTGCGTTTAGATCGTTTAATCTTCAATTTAGGTTTAGGAGTGGAGAGTTTCTGTGAGCTAATTGTTGTGTGTTACTTGGTATAGGGAGAAAATGTTGCGTGCTGATAGTTCTTGTTGACGACAGATACTCATTGCATGCTAAGCGTCTACTAGCTGATCTGCACGAGCACCCATTTGTGGTGGAATTGGATCTTCGAGGTACTGAAACCTGCTTCATTTGGTACGAATTTGACAAGAAAATGCCACATTGATGTGGTTTTGATGGCTTGTCATGTTTTTAGATGATGGATTTGAGATTCAAGATATCCTACTTGAGATGGTTGGTCGACGCACAGTCCCTCAGGTTTTCATCAATGGAAAGCATATAGGAGGTTCTGATGGTGAGCCATCTCTCTTCCCTCGTCCCATTGCTCATTTTTTGTCCTGCCTGATTTGCTATTCTGTTGTTTCAACATGTGAGGCAGCGCAACTCTCTTGCCATTCTGATATCTGCTTGTATTGTTGAACATTGGATGTAGTTGTATTGCAAGGTACATTACTATGGGAGTCATTACAATAGCCAACCATACAGATCCTTCCACAAATGCCATGGCTTTTTTTCTGTTATGCAATAGCGTGCAACACCTCCAATCTCAGAATCTATGAACTATTACTGTTTCGATGCTATGAGCCAATCATTGACAGTTTCTCGAGTCTCTATTCCTGCATCGATGTGCTTGTTGAACTGTTGCTTCCAGTCAGTTCGAGTAACTGTTACGATGCTTGAGCTATTCCACTATGGGCTAGATTGCACTATTTTCTCCCAGAACAATGAGAAAAATTACCATATTTTTGCTCCCTTTATCTTAGCAGCGGACTGCAACTCCAAAAATAGTTGAAAATCAGGAAGCTGCATAAGTGTTGGGTCTCCAGCTTGATTTCTGTGCACTGAGTATTCCTTCTTGATCTTTGGAGAATGTCAGGTGAACCTCCCAGTGGAGCGATTTTAATGAGTTCTCGACCTCACTGATTGCACTCGACTCATCACGGACGATCAACTTACCTCCAGGTCTGACAATTCTGTGGATTTCTGCCATCACTGGAGCCAGCTTGCACCTGTAATAGCAGTTAAATGTCAAACAACGTATATGATGCTGAAACAATAAAGAAGGTCGCTACTCCATATGATGTTACCTCTCCTTTAGTCTTGAGAAGAGGTGGTCGGCATGGAGGAGATCATATGTTCGAGGGTACGTGCTGAATCCTTCACACCAGTCATGGTAGATCCCAAAAAGACCTCGCTCGTAGATTATGGGCAGTGTGTCTGGGGCGTTTACATTCACAACATTCAGAACCCAAACTTGAAGATCTCTCAATGCCGCAGCGAACCTGAAAGGTACGGTTTAATAATTTACATCAGTGTCACTCATAAATCTATGAGATTCTTGCTCGAATCAGTTATTTTTTGCATGAATGATTGGTATCCTTACCCGCCATAAACAGCCCTCATGTCCATAACATTCCTGACATTTTTCCAACTTATGCCAAGTCCCTTGAGATAGGAATTATTCACTACTTGTTTCCAGTGTTCATAATCTGTTGTGAAATCATCTGGTGCAGGTTTCCCATAGATTCCCATCTGGGATTGATTCAACCAGTATGGAGCCATGCGCATTCGCTTCGCCCACCTGATTGGCCACTTGCTTCCTCTTTGAGTTGAATCCTCTGGCACCCTGTGCATGCATGGCTGCAGAGGTACATACCTACGATTTTTTACATGACACGTATATAATTAGACTTTGGAAGCCTTTGTCACTGAGTGGACTAAAGGAATTGTCAATTTGCATACTTTCGTAAGCTTACCATGCAGCATTAGGATCATCATCATCTTTGCACATTGGAGGGCTGTTCTGCTTTCTTTGCTTATAACATTGGTTGTTGGACGGTTTGCGATATATGGCAGCTCCTATTTTGTTAATTGCATCTTTCTGGATTGTCTCAAGCTTCCAGCACATGGATGCTGTCAGTGAGGACATCGCTGCGATATTATTTCGACACGCTGTCAGTTATTTGTTCGATCTTCTTCTGTAATCTTAACAAAGACTACCAGAAAGATTATACCTTCCCATATCTCAACGTCTTCTTGGAGCTTTTGGTAGACAGGTGTAGCTGACCAGACAAAATGGCCTCCGGGACGCAGAACCCGGTTCAATTCCAGAAGCAATCTTCCTCCTGCATTTGTATTCAAGTTTCAGTGGTCATATACACATAGTAGTGCATCAAGGCTGCTATTTACTACAATGACAATTTTGCTCTTCCTTCTATGAGACAGGACAAATGCAATGAACAGTCGATGAGGATCTGAGAACTGAGCTGGCCAATGACATATGGCGCTCGGGCTGGTACTTTAAGCCTAATGCTGATCATGCCCTCAGAATGCCTGACTGGTTTGAAGAATAGGGATTGGTAGTAGATAAGAAGGACCACCTTCAGCATGCCAAGGAACTCTACAGCGAGCGCAATGGACAAGATCGAAAACTCCACTTGGAAAAGGGAGTCGCTGAGAACCCATAACGGCAGAAATAGCAGGGATGCCCCTTTCAAGTGCGAACTGAACCTGAGCTTCATGTTCATCTTTTGGCGCAAATGACATGGTGAGGACATCTCTATCGAACAGGTAACCTCCGAAGCTTGCTACTCCGCAGCCAACATCTAGTACAACTCTTGTGCGCTTGCCCCATGCGATCCCTGGAACTGACTGCATCCCCCAGTTGAATACCATTGGAATAATGAGTTATTGACATCTTCATATAGGAGAAAGTTTATTGCATGTATGTTAATGTTGCAGTGCCTTCTCACCTGTTGAATAAAATCGATATAGTGGAGAGCACCATGGATGAACTGTGTACCACCTCCTGGGAAGGTCAAGAACTCACCGGTAACTTTCACCCAATTTTGGTGTCCCTTTACCTGTGCCAGCGTCGTATGGGGCACATTGTGGAACCATATCTGCAATATACACATGAATATGCTCTGAGGTTCTATCAATAGCAACAGGAGGGAGAAGACTTGGAAATTGCGCTTTTGCTTTTGTTTTAGCATGAACTCTGCTTTCCTCACTCATTTTCATTTTAGCAACTGCTATTGCATGGTATGATTTGAAATCTTGTTAACCATTTATTCAGGATTGTTTGGTATTATTTATGTTTCTTGTTTTTTGTTTTCGTTTCATTAGTTGATGAAATAGAACTGTTTGGTATCATTTTTGTGTACTTAAATTGATGAAATAGAAAGAATAGAAAACCAAAAAAATCGTTTTCTGTTTTTGTTTTCTATTTCATCCGAGTGCACTATTCAAGATTTCTTTTATACAAAATCACTTTGTTTTAGTGATTTTGATTTTCGTTACTGATTTTCTGTTTCTGCTACGGGTTTTAATTTTTTTCAATTTTGAGTATCAATACCAAACGACCTCTTAGCATTTGAGATGAAGTTCTTCAGGCACAAGCAAGATTTTTTCATGACCGACGTTTTCAGATACACAACAATATATCTGGGCTTTTCGCCATATGTTGAGCTTTTGCTAGAATGTTTTTTCTCTGTAAATATTACTTTTAGATTCTTGGAGGGTTCTCAAGGATCATACCTTGTCTCTGCTTGTAGGCCATGGGATAGGAGTTTTGTACCCTTCAGGCAGTGGGACGAGGCAAGTTGGGGGATCCTCAGGGCAATGCCTCTCCCTGTGCTCGAAGTGTTTCGTACTGTGCAATTGTTTCAACGCCTTCACATTGTCCAAGCAAGGTATGTAATCTGGTCCGGCCGTCTCATTACATAGATGCCACGTGTATCCATATATGCTCCCGTCCTCTTTATCGCTTGGTTTATCCTTGCGCCTTTCTTTCTCCTTGTCAGACTCTGCTGCTTGAGTCGACCATGACTTCCTCGATTCTTTTGATTCCTCTGGAATTCCTGAGTTGGGCAGCGAGTTTGTCTCATCTTGTTTTTCTTGTGTAGACTCCATGGTACTGTCCTGATAATTGTTTTCTTGCGTTGAGTCACCTCCCGACTCTGTAGAACTGTCCTGATCATTGTTGTCCTGAGTTGAGCCACCGCCCTCGTTTTGTGAGTCCTGCTTGCTCTCTTCCTGCTCTTCTGAGCCGCCAGAGTTCTGTTCCTGGGTTGCTGGTTTGCTTTGTTGGTCATTATCCTTCGTTATCACCTCTTCATCCACTGGCTTTGCTGATGTCTCTTGCTTGGTTTCGTCGCTGAACATAACTGGTTTCTCATTCTCATTGCTGTCTTGTTTGTCGTTTGATTGACCTTCATCTTCCTGCTGTTTTCCTTTTTGGTTTTCATCTGGAAATTGTTTGGTTGAATCTTCATTTCTACCTGTTGCATGTTAGAATCTGTCAACTAATTGTTCTTCAAATAGCACAAGATCTGGGTTTGGAGAAGCTCGCGTTTTCCATTATCATTGTTCTGATAGAAGTGACAACGTAGACAAAGTTGTCACTGCAAGGGTAGTCTAGCCCGTTCAAGAGCAAATGGCCAATGGTCGGTTAAGTCCATTGCTCTGCAATGCTGTTTTTTAGAAATACCATGGGTTTGTTTCAAGAGCATTAGCAAGATAGTCCCGAGTTGTATGATAGAAAACAGTAAGATATTGACAAGTGCGAAAATGAATAATGTGACATAACCTTCATCCTCAGTACGACTTTGCTTGTCTTCCTTGTTTGTGCTTTCTTCTGCTTGGTCTTGCTGTTCGTTGTTATTTTGATTCGTGTTGTTCTCACTACCTTCATTTTCTGAATCTTTCAGGGATTCGCGTTCGGCTGTGTTCTCAGTAGATGACTGCTGTTCAAGATTCTGATTCTGAGTCACTGTGCTTTCCTCGGACACCTGAGTTTCTTGGGCATCCTGGTTCTCTTGCTCTCCTGCAGTTTCCTTCTCTTCCACTTTCCCTTGTCCAGCATCTTCATCCGTGCCATTCTCCTTTCCTTGGTTTTCATCCTCCACACCACCACCTTCTTGCTTCTCACTCCCCTCCTCCGCCTGATTCGTCGTGCCCTCAACTGTCGCCCCACCAGAATCCTCCTGCGACTGTGACCTCTGAGGCTCGTCGGATTTGAGTGCATCTTCAGGAAGATCTCCAGGGTTGTCTTCAAAAGCGCCCTGGTTTTCCTTATCATTTGGTCTTCTAACAGGGTTACTAATTTTCTGATCAGCCGAAGAGGTGATGGATGCATGGTTAGTGGATTGAGGCGTGATGATGTTATCCGATGTGAGCATCCATACTCCTAGGACGCACAAGGCGATGATGATGACAGTGGTTACAGTCGACGTGTAGGAGGCAGACGACGATCTTTTGTTGGTTCGTGCCTTGCCTAGCGCCATTGTCGAGGCAAGATGGAAGACAGAATGAGGGACTCCCTATTGAGGTTAGGAGATTGAAAATGAAGAAAATGGAGTGAAGAGAATGGTGGAAATTCTTGTGTTGTTTGTCAAGGATGATCCATGAGAGTAGGAGAAGGGAGAGCTTGTTACTCCAAGCCACAAGCTGATAGCATTTCTCGAATGGGCTTATTCATTCTACTTCCTATTTTTAGCAGGTTCCTTGCTTTTATACACCTCGATTTAGTGTTACAAGAGAGAATGAGAATCATAATCTGTTTCGTGTTAAATTGAATAGATGTTCCAAAGTGCATTTTCAACAGTTGTATCCCAACTATATGAGGATATATGATGCTACAAGGATTTAGTAGCAGTTCTATTTGTTCTCTGATTATTACAGTTGCACTTTTATCTGATTCTTCTTCATTCACTGCAACAAAATGAACTTAGATGAACCCATTGAAGATCTCTAGGCAATCAGGATTAAATGCTTTGACTATGATAAGATTCTATTCATTAGGAGGGGCTGGGGAAGGTTGAACCAAAATTTTCCTGCCATTAAGATATTGTTGTCAAGGATAGTTCAATATCTCTTTAGTAGTTAGGCTCTTTTTATGAGTTCCGAAAGGGATGGGAGAGTTTTTTTTATTAGTATCAGTTACATGCCAATTACCTTCTTTTCCTCCTAATTCCGACCTTCAAAAGAATCAATTCCTCTCTTTATTTTATAGAGTATATATTATAAGTCTCCTCTGGCCACTTTTTTCTCTTGTGAAGACTGTGACGTCCACTGCAGCTCTTTCTTCCCGATGTTCATGCTACTGTATGATATGAGATGAGCTATATCTCCATGGTTTTCTTCTGTATTGTTTTGCCATCAAATACCCTAGAATTTTCCAACTATGTTACAAGCCTTTGAAGACGTGATTAGTCCAAATTTTGGGTAAAGTTTTGTCTTCGTTTTTTTTCATGACTGGATTTATTTTTGTTGATTTTATTTATTGTGTTTCTATTCTTGAATTGCAGTGGATTCTCCGGTTTTGAACTACCATATCCAGACTTAATGTTCATGTATTTTTTGTATACAGATTTTTTTATGTTGAATCCATCTAAGTTGATGTTTGTTATGTGTGGACAAGGCCAACACTTCTTTTATTTTATCTATACAATGAATAAAAATTATATCAAGTTTTCAGTATCATCTTTACAAAACAGATCCTGTTCATGCGGCGCGTGGATTACAAATTAGTTGATTGAAAAAAAAGCAAAAACAAAAGCTGTTTTTTTTTTTTTTTTGGTTAAGGTAATGGTGTAATTTTCGTCATTGGATTGTCAACAGTAAATTGCTGTCTAAAATCCAACGGCAAACAACCCCAATCCCAAAAAAAAAGCTAGGTATTTTTTTTTTTAGTCTTAGAATTACTACATTTAGTAGAGTTTCTTTAGGTTTCTTTTCATTTATGTAGTACTCCTATTAAACATACACAAACCAAACATGATACTAATAACTCAGAAAGTGTTGAGTAATCAAGTCTTAAAATTATGCAATCGTTGAACCAACCATCTGTACAACAATTTTCTCGGTAAACTGACATTTGGAAAAAGCTTATTTACAAGCAACCAAGTAATGCCAAATGCTAACTTAATAGGCTCGTAATTATTACAATAATTTTTATATAATATTGATATTTTCAAGATTTATTTTATTACATCCAAAACATCATGAAGAAAAAACATATTTTTGTGCAAAAATGGGATAACTTGGATATAACAAAAATAATCTTGAAAGTATCATTTTTCTTCTTGTATTAAAACAAATATCGTAAGATTACCCGATAGGATCAGCAAAAAACATCTATGCCACACGGTCACTAAATCCTTGTTCCCTACGAAAAGATGAGATGACATGTAAGTAGATGTGATACATGACACGGAGAAAGTTTTTGTAATTTTTCTCCATGGCGATTGAGTGAAAAACGCTTATCGTTGTTAAAAAAATAAATAAATATCTATGCCAATTGCTAATGAAGATCAGAGAAAGAACCAGGAAAAAGATTTAAAAAAAATAACAAAAAGAAAAGAAAAAGAAATGCAGCCTTCAGATCTATGAATCATCACAAGGCAGCGAGGGGAGCGACGACGACGAGATCAACAACACAAGCAAGAGAAACCACGAAGCAGCACCTCAAATCAAAGGTGTATTTGTTTTGTAAGTATATATATATAGAGAGAGAGAGAGATATAGATAGATAGGTGGATAGATGGATAGATGGATAGATATGTTCGAGCGAATGAGAAAGAGAGAGGTGACCACGGCGGCAAGCGGCAACCGATTGATTCAGATTGAAAACTATACAAACAAACACATCATGATATGTGTCGATTTTTTCCCCTCTTCGCGATGTTTCTCAGAGAGAATTGATTCATCCACATGTTTCGATCGCCGGCTCATAGCCACCGCCGCCATAGGAATCGCCGCCGCCGGCGGTTCTTCCCGTTTCTCTTCTGCTCTGAGCCGCCGATTTCGTCGTCGTCGTCGCTTCGATCCTAGAGGAGAATTTTGGGAAATTAGGGTTTTGATTTTGTGAGGTGGTGAGGGGCAAAATTGGAATATTAGAAAGGAAGTGTTTGGGACTAGTTGTGGTTGGGCTTTGGGCTTAGGTCAGTGGAGTTGGGCTTGATTTGGCCTTTTTATCTATGGACTGGTTGAGCGAATTTGGCCCATGCAGATTTTTTGGATAAATAATATTGATATTTTATCTTCATAATTGCATAGGTATTTTTCACTAGATATTTGGACTTATGCTCTAGATGTTGGACCATCGATGTGGTCACCAGTATTACCTACCTTGAATACATATCAAGTCTACCATACATGTGGCTTTTTACTCTAGAGATATTGAGTCGTATTCTAGCCATCTCAACTCCCGTTAGTTCAACTTACCACAGCACCTTTCTTAGCATAGTTGAAAGGCTATTTGTGATCTAGTTCCTCTTAAATAGGTCTCGAGTTTCGAATCATGTAAATGAAGAGAATACATATGTTGGGAGAGCTTTGTCTTATTTGCGGGTTCTCTCGACTCAATTCAGAAATAAACATTCATACCAAAAAATAATCGTTGGCATAATATCTGTCGCTACTTAACCTTTTCCTAGAAATAAAACTAATGCAATGATATACTGTTCTACTATGTTCACATACCCGATACTTTGTTTAGGAAAACCGAGCTTCTTGTCACTCGGATTAAAAGGACCATAGTATTGGAGTATTTGACACCGAACTTTTCTCACGGGCAATATTATCAAGCTTTATAGTCCTTATCGATGTCCGTTCAACCACACATTAATGAATTACCTAGACTTGTGTTAGATGAAGAACTAACTAGTAGTACACCATAATGATTTTCAAAGAAATAAACGAAGAAATGGTCCCAAAAGTCACTTGAGTTTCTAATAATACAAAAGAACAATGACTGAATTGATAGATTATGGTTCATCATACACACTAACGGTGGCGCATTGTTCCCTCCAATTATTGTTTGTGTACCCATACTGTACATTTACTTGAGCTCTCTAATCAAGTCAAGCCGTGTACATGGATGCTAGTCAAGATGTTGCAGGGTAATTTTTTGGACACACGTATCCGTGGATCCGTATATTTATTCAAAATCGAGAAAACTTGATTCATCAATTCGAGTCTTACGAAACGATAAATACAGAAATGTGGATTATGTCTTCACCTGTGGCGTATGTCTTCCCTCTCAAACGGGTAAAACGATCTAGCCGGGTTGAGTTCCTAGCAGAAAGCGACCTCACCTTTTCTACAAAGAAAATCAGACATGTTTCAATCTAAAACAGTGAATTCATACATAATCTCTCTATTATTTGGACATATCAAATGAACAAGAAGCTAGTATCATAATTCATAATTAAGTTCCAGGATAAAGATACTCATAGTAAGTAAATGATTTTCAGCTAAATCGTGAGCATCATTATGCTCGATCGAGCGAGGTTTGCAGGAGATAATATATATAGTGTCGACCTTGACCCAAGATGAGATTGCTGATACAATCATACAAAAAGGTCAAGCAAGGCATATATCGATTCTAACATGAGTTAGAATTCAAATTGCAGATACAACAAGTTAACAACTTCGTTACTACCAACAAAATGAAGCAATTCAAAACATGTTCATTTCTCTGAAATCACTTGAAAATATATGACTATTCTGCAACGGCGACTTTGAATGACATCGGAAGATTATGCTCCCTCGTCCGTCCCAATATACATATAACAATTTGACTTTGCGTAAATGTCGTTGTGAACTTCGATTCATGTTGTGCAACCAACAAATATCATTTATTTTATTTTTTGAAAAATTATCGTGAAATAGTGTATCTTGATCTCATCCTAGTGTCATAATTTTGATGTCACATCATCAATATGAAAAAAAAGGTTTATCAAAATATGTGTTAATTAATGCAAAAAAAAAAAAAAAACATTGTATGTATTTAAAGACAAGGGTATACTATGATTGTAAGAGCAAGTCAATCATGAGCCAAAAGTGATTCTTAATCTATAATTTAACATCAAAATGCAAAAATAATGCTCCAATCTTGAGCCAAATTTTGTACCAAAATAGAGCTAAGCCAAATTTGGAACCAAATTTGAGTGTAGTCATTCTTATCATGTCATCTTTTTATTTAAGAATCACTTAAAATCAAGTATTTTCTTAAATAAAACCAAACATTGAAACATTGGAGAATAATTTTGGAACGATTTGATTCTAAAATGGAATATTTTTTTCTAGAATAGAACAAAATATTGAAATAAGAGTTTTATAATTTAAATAAAAATATTTTTTTATATCAAATTATAACCATGATAGTTTTCACTTTCTATATACATTACACATCGATGGGGACAGTTTTCCTCCTTCACCTCGATCCTCACCTGGCTGGCCCCTCTTTTTCACTGTTCTAATCAGAAACCCTAGAAGCAAAAGAACACAAAAAAGCCCAAAATCAATGGATTAATTTGCAGTCACAATGTGAGAGAAAGAGAGAATGGCGGCGTGTTGCAGTGCATGCTTCATCTCCCGCGGGTGTCCATGCTTTTGTCCCCTGCCTCACTATTCCCTCTTCCTGTCTGTCATGAGTTCTCTTACACTCTAAATTTATACCCCATATCATCACAATTTAATTATAATAATATTGTTTTTGGTTATTTTTTTATATAAATATAATATTTTTATTTTTCTATTTGTTAATGAATTTATTTGATATTTTTTTCTCATTCTTTTTCCAAAATCCCATTTATCATCCACTATCTCTAAATAAATATTCTTTTTTAAATCAAATTCTATATAAGATCCTGTCTCGGGTCAAGTCATTGTAATTAAATTAGAAAAGAGTAAAAATGTTGTATTTTTTTGGTGATAGTGAGTTTACTGTAACAATTGTAAGAGGAGATAGTTGATGTATTGTAATCAGTTTAATTAATTTTGTATTTTTTTGAGATATAAACCATTAAAAACAAAAATAGTATTACAATAATTATGAGACATCTAAAAAAGATAAATATTATATATATTATGAGACGTGATGGGTATAATATTAAGATGATCATAACCTACATCATAATATCATGTCACATAAAAAATCCTATTCTATTTATAATTAGACCCTATCCTATATGATAGTAAAATATTGATGGATGTTATCACCATCTTGACGAAATTATTTCAACTAAAATATTTTTTGAGATGAAAGTTAGTTCTAATTACGTAATGATTTTTTTTATTGTTATTCAAAGAGCCCCTCAACCCACCTCCCCAATTTCTCACACATCTCTCGTCCCATTTCCATGCATCTTTATCACATTACTTTGCGAAAAACACAGCAGCAGCTATGCCTTCTAGCTAGCTGACTTTTTTTTTTTTTGGAGGTAAAGTGTCTGCTGCTTTGTCTCTCAAAAATACACACACCTGCTCTCAACTTCCCCATCAATCAATCAAAACCCCCAACAAACACATACATATACAAAGCACAGAACCAAAAACAGATCCAGCAGTTTCCTGCAAGAGATCAGAGCAAACTCTGAAGTCAAACCAAGTGGTGTTTGTGTTTGTTTTGCTGTTTTCTTTTGGGTCCCTTTTCTTAGCCATGCTATATGGATTCTTGGACACAGTTGATCAAAGCAAGCAGCTGCACACCACCAGCCTTGATCATCACACCAAACCCATGACTTCTTTCTTCTCTCTAGCCTCCGGCGCCACCAACGCCGCCGCCACCACGGCTCATGATGATCAACACCACACCACCACGATCAATCAGATCACGCCCGAGAGCTTGTTTTTGTATAGAAACGACGAATCCGCCTTCAAGGGCAGTTTCGAGTTATGGCAACATCAACATCAACATCAGCACCACCACCACCAACAACAACAGGATCATATACACCAACAAGATCATCATCACCACCACCAACAACAACAACAACAACAAAGGGCGCAAAATCTCTACGCCTCGTCTGTAGGGTTGGGCGTAGGATCAACCAACAACATGACTGCGCCGATCATGATGGGGAACGGTGGTGGTGTTGGTGTGACGAGCTGCCAGGACTGCGGCAACCAGGCTAAGAAGGATTGCGCCCACATGAGGTGTAGGGCTTGTTGTAAGAGCCGCGGGTTCCAGTGTGCGACTCATATCAAGAGCACATGGATCCCCGCGGCAAAGCGGAGGGAGAGGATCCAGCAGCTTTCCTCCCTCCAGCAACAACACCTCCATGACGGAGGTGCTGTTGGTAGCGAGGCAAATAAACGGCTGCGGAGTGAGAACTCCGCAAGTCGCTTGATGTCCCTCGTCCAAGGTAACAAATTAACTTCCCCTCTACGTGCTCATCTTGTATGGAAGGGTGTCGATATATAAATCTGGATATTGTTCTAAAAGACGGATGATTAAGGTAGATATTTGAATTCAAGGAAGATGCCGTGATTCAAAGAAAATTAACTTGATATTTTTTCTTCCCATATGATCACCTTTAATTGCGGCTACGCCTATTTCGAGTAACTATTCTTATTCATGACGGATTTCATGAATTAATTTTATCCAACGAAGTAACAGTAAATCAGATGATGGTATCCATCTTTTATTTGTATTGATCTGTTGCAAGCAAAAACTCCAAAAGTTCTATAAAAAAACATCTTCCTATTTTTTTTTCATTTTTTCCACCATCTTCTTGAATCATTTTTCTTGTATTGATACATGTGTTTGAACTCAGGAACGGAGTCGGGAGATTTCCCGTCTGAAGCAAGCTCGCCAGCGTTGTTCAGGTGCGTGAAGGTGAGCTCCATGGAGGAAGGAGAAGACCACTACGCCTACCAAACAGCGATAAACATTGGTGGCCATGTCTTCAAAGGCATCCTCTACGATCAAGGACCTGAGGGGAGCCACGCTGCAGGCAGTGGTGGCGGTGATGGTGAAAGCTCGTCTGGCACTGGCGGTGCTCCTTCCCCGCTGAACCTAATACCTGATGGATCAGCAGCACCGGACGCTGCTGCTAGATCCACCGCGACAGCTACTACTAGCTGTAATGCAGTGAAGTCAATGGCGATGGCGACATCGGCGATGGCTTTTCTTGATCCTACATTGTACCAGCAGAGCGGACTCGGTTCTTATTTGGTCGCTGGTGCACAGTTCTTTCCCAGCCCTCGCCCTTGAAGGGATAGACAGCGGGAGTATACGTTGATCACAGAGAACCTTCGATTCACTGATATTTGGAAGCAGTTTCAGGCGTATTTTTGCTGTTATTAGAGTGGCGGACAATGATTTAGGAAACAACATAACAGATTCAACAAATATTGCTAATTGAAAGGATCCGTGTAGTCTTTACCTGATAACGAAGATGATAATCCTTGTATCAATCATCAGGTTATGTGTATGAGACAAAGAGATATTGACAGGAAATGTCGAAAGCCTCATAGGGTATTATGATCATCATCTACTGTCGATCAAAGTTCTTGTATAAAGCTCATGTTTTTCCATGAGAGGTCACCTGTCTTGGGTTTAGGGAAGAGTCTTGATGAGCAATAATCTGCAGGAACTTGGGGAAAATTGCGCAAGCGACAAGATCATTGGATTCCCAGACGGAGAAGAGAGATTTGCCATAGGGTTTCTAGTCAACGAACTCGAAATAACGTAGATTTTCATCGAACTCCCAAGTTCCAGCTAAAAGAACCCAAAATAAAGAACCACAGCAGAGGCTAAACCAAATATTTGAAACAAAGCCATGATAACATGTTAACAATACCGTTTCAATAACCTAATTTTGAATTCGGTTTACATTCAACTATTAGGACTTCCCCAGCAGGGAGGAGAGGCGGTGTCAAAACAGAGCCAAATGTTGAGAAGTTCAAGCATAACACAAGAAAATAAGTGGCTTATGAATGTATCGTGATGCTGAACACATACCAGTGCCATGAAGAACGCTGGGGAGCCGAGCAACATCCGAATCTGGAGTCTGGTGATGGCATTTCCATGCACTTCAACAGCTCGAACATCTTTGACTATTGAGATGTAGACATGACTAGCAATGCTAACTTGGACTTGAGACAGAGTTGAGTCAGTATTTTTCATCTGTTAACAGAACTTCGAGGTTTGCTCTTCATCGAGTTCAGGTGTTGCATCACGAAAATGACTACCATCACAACTATGAGGCAGCCAACGAGCGTGCTAAAGAAAGGTTTGCCTGGTCTGAACAAAACCATAGATCCCAGTTAAGGTTACGAGAATAAGGTCGGTTAAACCATCATTGGAGAAGTCCTCGCAGACCAAGGCATGGGTTGGTGGTGCAGGAAGATCAATCTTCGCCATTATACTCCCACCAGGAGAAATTATTATCGCTTCTTGATCTCCTCCCGCAAGAATCATTTCTCGGTTGCCATGCGCAAGCAAGGAGAAAGGTTTCAATGTGGGAACCACTCTACCGGATTCCATTGCACCGGTCACAAGCTGCCACTGTCAGATCGCCCCCATGGCCTTGAGAGCCAGGAGAGTATGATGTTACCTAATGTACATATAAGCAGGCAGCATGCAGTAGGCGATGGAACCAAAAATACCTAGATCGAGGATACAACAGGTGACAATTGTATGATAGTAGTCTGTAACAGATCATAAATTAATGAACTACATGAAGTTTCACTAGAAATCATCGAACTCGGAAAAATATTACCTCCCCTCTATTTAAAAAGACAACGTTTCCCTTGCGATGCTTATGACCATCATCTCTTGGGATAATAATAGGGGTTGCAACCTCTAGAGAACTCAGATCATGATTCCGGCCAATACCCGAGAAGAATCAGCATACGGATACAAGTTAAAGTGAGAATGGTGACATATAGAAGCATTGAATAGCCGCTCCCGGACCGGCACTCCAGAGGTTGCCACTGCCCAACAAGGCCGAAGCACTTCAATGGATCCGCTAACAACAGTTCGCTCAGCCCCATTTCCACCACCCACCTTATAAAATAAGCACAATTTAGTTGTATGCATCAACCACTTTTTCAATACTTACAACCACTGAGAAAGACCCACTTGTTAGGATTCAAGGGAGGGTCGAAGGGAGGAAACCACGTCCTAATCGGATCTGAGTAGAATACACATATGAACCGGGCCCAACTGCTCACCCAAAAACCTAAGCTGATGGGTTATGGGTTCCTCATATATTTATTCTACTCTTTCTATTTCTCCATGGTCGATGTGGGTAAACCTGCTCACACATATCTCAACAATCTTCTCCTTATGTGTGAGTCCATCCACATCACCAACTCCCTTTGAGCCTGAATTCATGTGTCTTCTCTGTCCGCATATTTGGACTGGGCCACTTACGCACCTGATCAACCCTCTCTGTGCTCTTTGCGCCAGGGGATTCGTACCTGATCAACCCTCTCTGTGCTCTCTGCACCAGGGGATCCTTACCTGCGTATCCCGGTCCAACATCCCGGCCCAACGAACCATGGGCTCTGATACCACTTATTGGAATTCAGGGGAGAGCCCAAGGGAGGAAACCACTTATTGTTGAGTTGTGTAGTCTTATTTGGGCTTCGCTGGTGAATGGGCCTTTGGCCCAAGTTGGGTGATGAGCTTTTTTTGCCCAAGTTGGGTGTTTGGTTATAAATATCCTGTAATTGTAAACCCTAATTGTGTGAGTGAAATTCCTTGTGTTGGTGCGGCCGTGGATGAGGTCAAATTGACTGAATCACGTTAAATCTCTATGTTCATCGTTTCGTTTTACTGTTTTGCAATTGCGTGTGTGCGTTTGAGATCTCGATCAATACCCCAACAATTGGTATCAGAGTAAGGTTGAAGACGAGATCGAGATCGAAGAATTGGACTAGACATTGTTCTGGTGCGTGAACAGTACACGATGAATAGTGTTTCGCAGGACGCTGTCACCTTTTCCTCATCGATTCCTTAATAAAGCTTAAGGTTTTCTCAGACGAGAGGGAGCAATGACAGAAGACGATAAGTGTGAAGATCGACAAGTTCGATAGGAACGATTTCGGTTTCTGGAAGATGCAGATGGAAGATTATCTGTATCAGAAGAAGTTGCATCTTCCTCTGGTAGAGAGGAAGCCGGATGCGATGGACCAGGCAGAATGGAATTTGTTGGATCGGCAAGCTCTCGGCGTTGTCAGATTGACGCTGGCGAAGAACGTTGCATACAACATCGTGAGCGAGAAGACAACATATGGTTTGATACAGGCGCTATCAAACATGTACGAGAAGCCATCGACTTCGAACAAGGTATTTCTGATTCGTCAACTGGTTAATACGAAGATGCGAGAGGGTGCATGTGTTACACATAATGTGAATGAGTTCAACTCTATACTGTCGAGACTGACGTCAGTACAAGTTGTTTTTGATGATGAAATACAAGTACTATTGTTGTTATCTTCGTTGCCGGATAGTTGGTCAGGAACGGTGACTGCGGTAGCGAGCACGTTGGAAACTACGAAATTGACGTTCAATGGAATCAGAGATTTGATTCTAAACGAGGATATTCGTAGGAGGAACTCTGGAGAAACTGCAGGTTCTCTGTTTAGTACAGATAGCAGGGGAAGGAAGTCTGAGAAAAGGCAGAGTTCAGAACGTGGCAGGTCGAAGTCAAAGAAGCGAGGACAGTCTAAACCTCGCAAGGATATAACTTGCTGGAATTGTCAGAAGAAAGACCATTTCAGAAGGCAGTGCACAGCTCCGAAGGAAATGAAGCCGGACAACTCAGTAAATGCAGCACAAGAAGATGTAGATGATGCGCCGATTTGTTGTGTTGAATGCCCGATAGAATCCTGGATCATGGATTCTGGTGCTTTATTTCACGCATCTCCTTGCAGGGATACAATGCAGAATTTCAGAGCAGGGAATTTTGGCAAAGTACGTCTAGCAGATGACGAGACCCTCGACATCACAGGAATAGGAGATATCAATCTCAGAACATCAGCTGGTACAGTATGGACCTTGAACGATGTGAGATACATTCCAGGACTCAAGAGAATGTTGATCTCTGTGGGCATGTTGGATGCTGAAGGATATCGGGTCGTATTTGGAGACCACCAATGGAAAGTGGTAAAGGGAAATCTGGTGATTGCTCGTGGCTGGAAGAAAGGTACTTTACACATGGTAAAGTTATCCACAAATGAAGCAAACTCGGTTGGTGATGATGTTGGTCATTGTTTTACTCTGTGGCACCAAAGGCTTGGGCACATAAGGGAGAAGGGTATGAAGATGCTAGTCTCTAAGGGGAAGATTCCAGAATTGAAGGAGGTAAAAGTTGGTTTCTGCGAACCATGTGTGTTTGGGAAGCAGAAGAGAGTCACTTTTGCAATGTCAAGGAGGACACCCAAGGCAGAGAAACTGGAGCTTGTTCATACAGATGTGTACGGGCCAACATCAGTCCCATCATTGGGAGGATCGCGCTACTATGTCACCTTCATAGATGATTCCACTAGAAAAGTGTGGGTTTACTTTATGAAGCATAAATCTGAAGTATTCAATACCTTTAGAAAGTGGAAAGTTGTTGTTGAGAATGAAAATCAAGTGTTTGAAGTCTGACAATGGCAGTGAATACAGTAGTAGTGAGTTTATTGATTACTGTGCTGAGAATGGAATTAGAATGTTGAAAACTATTCCTGAGACACCTCAGCAGAATGGTGTTGTTGAAAGGATGAACAGGACCTTGAATGAGAGGGCAAAAAGTATGAGGATTCATGCAGGGTTGGCAAAGACATTCTGGGCAGATGCAGTCAGCACAACAGCATACCTCATTAATCGTGGACCCTTGGTTCCAATGGGGTTCAAGATTCCTGAGGAGAAGTGGCGAGGGAAGTATATAATTCTCTCTCACTTGAAAGTTTTTTGTTGTGTTTCTTATGTACGTGTTAAAGATGCTGACAGGGACAAACTTGATCCAAAAGTAAGGAATTGTACTTTCATTGGCTATGGTGCAGATGATATAGGGTATCGTTTCTGAAATGATCCGAATAGAAAGATTATCAGAAGTAGAGATGTCACATTCAATGAAAGTACGGTGTAGAAGGATATGTTTGCAAGTGATGCTAACTACACAAAGAAACCACCAGAGAAGAAGAAGGAGAAGGCAGAGCTGGAAGATATCACAGAAACAGATCTTACTGGGAGCAGTGGGAGCTCAGGTGACAGGACAGGTGAAGAGATAGTTTCAGTCACACCAGAAGTGAGAAGATCCAACAGAACCATTAAGCCTCCTCAGAGATACTCTTCGTCAGCGAATTACCTGCTGTTGACTGACAATGGAGAGCCTTAGTGTTATCATGAGGCATTGCAGTCGGATGCTTCTGGTCAATGGGGGTTAGCCATGCAGGAGGAGATGAACGCCTTTGAGAAAAATCATACTTGGTTCTTGACTACTTATCAGCAGGAAAGAAGGCTTTGCAGAATAAATGGGTGTTAAGGGTCAAGAAGCAACATAACAGTGTCCTTTACAGTGACAGTCAGAGTGACATTCATCTCGCGAAGAATCCTGTGTTCCATGCTAGGACAAAGCATATCCAGTTAAGGTATCACTTCATCAGAGGGCTGATAAGTGATGGTACTTTGTCACTGAGGAAGATCCCTGGATCAAAAAATCCTGCAGACATGTTGACCAAGAGAGTTACTACAGAGAAGTTGAAGCTATGTTTAGCTTCAACTGACCTTCATAGTTAATTGTTGAGAAGACGCCGTACTAGCCTGGAAGAGTTACAGTTTTGGGTTTACTAGAGTTACATTGAAGTGCAGTTTTGATGTGATCAGTCTCCAAATGGGAGATTGTTGAGTTGTGGAGTCTGATTTGGGTTTCGCTGGTGAATGGGCCAAAGGGGTGTTTGGTTATAAATATCCTGTAATTATAAACCCTAATTGTGTGAGTGAAATTCCTTGTGTTGGTGCGGTCGTGGATTAGGTCAAATTGACTGAATCACGTTAAATCTCTGTGTTCATCGTTTCGTTTTACTGTTTTGTAATTGCGTGTATGCGTTTGAGATCTTGATCAATACCCCAACAATATCTGGACATGATCTAGCACCCCATCTCCGTTGATGTCAGCACGCAAACCACCTTCTTGCAGATGAAGCTGTCAGCGCCAGGAAATTTGCAGATTAATATCAAGCCGAATCCCCACCTTCCAAAAGATCAAGAGGAGGAAACTTGAGTTACGACATGCTTTGGATTGGGACTATGCATGCATTAATAATACGACCCTCAAAATCATTATAGACAACGGATTTGCTGCAATCTTTAATTAGAGATCAGACTGTTCCCCCCAATTTCCCCAAAGCACAAGAATCCTTTTTTCCACTAGAGAAGAGACAAATTTGAAAGAAGCGCATCACCAAAATATCCCCATTTTTAAAGCAGATTTTCTCGTTCGCCGTTCAAAAGCCAAGACATCTTTTTTTTTTTTTTTTTTTTCTTCAGTAAAGCCCAACAGTTCAGAGCTGCTGGCCTATTCAACAAAATACTGTCTAGAAAGCAAGCCTTCCCTCTCAAGTGCTATACCAAGCAGATTGAGGATTGAACAGACAAAAGAACAAGATTGAGCTTCAAACTATCAGAAAACGCCATAATCCCATTGAATTTGGGAAGTGCGCTAAATGCACAGAGTTAAAAAGACAAGGGGGAGAGACGGGGCATCTAATCAACACATCCACAGAATTATACTAAGAAATAAATTCATAGAACAAATGAATCGCAGACTGGTAACTACTTTCCAGCAAACAGATCAAAAGAGAAACCAAGCTTTCAAGAGAATCATAAACCCATCACAAAGCACTCTTCCCTTATTACCACTACACTCGCAAAAATGATGACAGGGAGGGAATCGAATTTGAAGGAGTTATGCTTTCACCTTACAAACAGTGCGACCAGTCACCAAATGAACAGCCTCAATTCTTTCTTTTTCATGATCCACAATAACATTGGGGATCCACCAGATCTGCGTGTGATTTGATATGGTGGGTATGTACTGCAGGTTCTGCATCAACATCAATCAAGGGTGATCATTATCGCAGAATCATAGAAACAAATTCAGCCAACATATCAAGTGTTCACTTCCTTTGTCAATGATTATCAAACACTCTAATATTACCCTGTGTATTGATGAATAAAGATAATATAAATAATTAATATTAAATAAATAAATAAATATATATATATATTGATAAAAATATATTGAACGTGATAGTAAAAAAATTTATTGTTTTATTATATTAAAAAACGAATTTATAAATAAAACTGTTACGATTTTATATAATTATTTCTTTATGAAAAATTATATATATAAAATTATATATATTTTTTTTATTTGATCCAAATATTTTATGTTAAGTTTGAGGTATTAAAATTTATATTTAGTTTATAGATTAATTGAAATAACTATCAGATTTAATTTTGTTAAGATATATGTTAGATGCTAAATTATACTTTATTTAATTGATTTAATTTTTTTTGACATTTTTTAAAATGACAATAATACTCTGTCATATCATTTATTGTTTGTCATTCAAAGAAACTGAATAATACGATATATATTATATTATATTGGATTGGATTAGATTTTATTGTTGTAATTATTCAATTATAATTATCCTTTGAAAATGACGTATTTACACTTAAATTTAGATATCTTTCTTTAGATCTTACCTACTTTTGAGGCTATTAAAGAAACTTACATAATTAAATATTAATTACACATAATCATCTTAATTAGATGACAAAATTAGATGTTAATTAATCATCTTGAGTCCTATAAAAAAACTCATTTATAAAGCGTTATGTACATATTTCTAACAGAAGAAAACCTCTCTTTCTCTCTCTATATTCTCTATATATTGACGAATTAGTTCAACCAGTGAAAATACTTTTTCTATAATACGTTATCAACACGAGCCTCTAATCAGATGAGATCGAAAGACAAACGAAGATAGTTTATTATACCCGTATGTTTTGATTTGATTACGTTGATGTGATTTACTCCTTTTATGTCAATCATCCGTAATTTTGACATGGTTTACCTCTTCTGTGTGGTTTACCTACGAACATTGATGTGCTTGTCTCATTTTATATGGTTTATCCGTAAGTGACCAGAAACTTCATAGTCCATGTTTGTGCACTTGCTCTAAATGGTAAGACTTAACTTTTGTATTTTTCATTAAACTATAATAAACGACGTAATAACCTCCAATGATAAAAAAAAATAGCTAATAGAATTCGAAATAATTTTAACAAATTATTGTGTTATTTATTGTTACTAGTAGTTCTTTAACATTGTAACAATCATTTATTTCCTCCTGATAATTAAATACATGCTTTGAGAATATAATGAATAATAAAAAGAATTTAATATATATGAGTCAAATTGAATAAAATTTTCTTTATCAGCTATTATAGGATCTGATTGATTTTATATTATTTTTATCAGTAAATTAGATAGTTTATAACAAATCGCAGTATTATAAAATAAAAATACTAACTGAAAATTTTTATTACTATCATCAAACTGTCATATTCATATTTTTGTATATGATTCTCATTAAAAAATAAATAAGCTTAAAAAATTTATCACTTTGATGTGTTCAAAGAATTATGTCAAACCTCACAAAGTTAGAATTCAAAGCACCATACATATCACGAGAAAACTATCTCCCATGGATTCTTAATATTGAAATACACTTAGATACAAAAAGTCTAAAGCACATCATAGTGAAGAGCAACGACACAACCTCACAAGAAAATGCTCAAGCACTGATTTTTCTGAAGCATCTATCTCCATGAGAGGCTCAATTCTGAATATCTTACTGTTAAAAATCCATACTTATTATGGATTAATTTGAAAAAAAGATTCGACCATCATAAGTTGGTATTTTTTTCAAATGTTAGGTATGAATGGCATACTCTGAGGATGTAAGATTTTAAATCTGTGTAAGAATATAATTTTACATTGTTCAGTATTACCTCAGGTATGGCTTTATATGGAAAGCCTATATCTGAGGAGAAAATGTTAAACATATATCACTTTTCACCTTACAAATACAACTCTGATGTATCAATATCGGATTTTGAAATTGACTAAATATAGTGAATT
Source organism: Drosera capensis (assembly GCA_001925005.1). Taxonomy (NCBI): domain Eukaryota; kingdom Viridiplantae; phylum Streptophyta; class Magnoliopsida; order Caryophyllales; family Droseraceae; genus Drosera; species Drosera capensis. The sequence goes on from LIEC01011978.1 coordinate 43,143, forward strand.
ACTTTCATTGCTCCTGGTTGCTAAAAAGAACCAGGCTGATGAAAAATTCTCAGGCTCGTGCAGTTGGTTCCTGTCTCATTGCCTGAAGCAATGACCTCATGATGAAGTGACAATTGGCACGGAGGAGGACGAGGGCGTGGAGGTGTTCGTGGTCGTTAAAGATTCTACGATCGACATTATAATCCTATCGCAACTGTCCGAAAGCTAGTAGTTATTCGAAGATGAATTCAACTACCCAATGAAAACCAAACAGAAAAACAAGTTCATCCATAAGTTGAGTTTGCGAAAGCTTTCCGCTGCAGTGGACTCAAAGAGAATTTTCACAATAATGAGTTTGCGAAAGCTGTTATGGTTCTTCTGCCGTGTACTCAAAGAGAATTTTCACAATAATATAAACTAGATCCTGTAGTATATAAAGTTCTCTACGGCAATTGCCAAACAGAATGAGCGTTGATGATGAGTACAAGTACTGAAGATAGAAGACAAGCCACCAAAATTGCTCAAACGAGTATGTCCAAATAAATCCGGCACTAGATACTGTTTGAACAATGAACCTTTCAAGTACAAGAGCTCACGCATATTATGGCACTAATATGTGGAATCGTTTACAATAACTGATTCATGCATAAATGAAAACAAGGAAAACTACATTCGAAGAGGACAACAAAATCAAATCATGTGTCAAGTAGCCGAGACAACGGACATGGGATGAGGAGTTAAATGCATCGGCTTGGAATCCGCTGCCAAGGGTTTATCTCAATTCAAAACAACCATCTCCCCGCAGCAAATCCATTCACGCTCCGAATTCTTCATCCTTTCTAACACCTAATCGATTCCATACGAGCCTACTGAGCTGCAAGCAACAGAGAATGATTGTCATGTTATGATATCAGAAATCACAAGGTATCCATTGAGACCAAAATAGAGTTTCTGTCAAGGACTTGCACAAGAAAGCAAATATAATATGACAACATAGTATTCTGAAAGCTTAGTACCAAAAATCATTTTTTTGAAAGTCCTGACTGAAATGAAATGGTACTCCATTTTGGTTCTCTGTACAATCTGTTCCTGAGAATGAGAATCATGCAGAATATTGAACAAACTTGGTTCAGGCCATCTCAAGACCCTCAGAATATATGCACAAAGCTAGCCGCTACAAAGCTATCGGTTAGGGACGGGAGATTTCATGGAGTGAGATGAATTATACAGTACGCACAGGTATGATATGAACACTTGTAGTAGCGCTGTAGCACAAAGCCTAAGCTAAAGGAGTTGAGACATCCGCATAATATAAAATACTTTGTCTTCCTGACAAGCATTAAAAATGAATGCCCGAGTTATTAGTCCAGTACTAAGTTACGACAGTAAATCTTGTTAATAGGTTAGTACAGAAAACTCAATCAAAACTGAAACACAGAACGAAATGCAAATCTAAATAGTATCATCGAGGCAAGGGATGTCCCTCTGTCCTTAAGATGTTATCGCCCCATTATTAGTGCTTACGGTTCTTTGGAGACCATCTCTTAAAATACAACGATGACTTCTTTTGTAATGTAGCACTACAACGCAGAAGATCAGCGTATCACAGAGTGCTTTGAACTCTCTCGACAGGACAGGATGCAACTATGACGACACTAGTGTTTGATGCGACCTGGAATTGTTTTTCTGGAAAGCAGGGGAACTGTTCTGGAAACGCAAAGAAGAGGAAATGGAAAATAAATGCCTTCTGAAATGCCTGAGTATCTGTATATACAGACAATCAGGGGGACTGGAAGCATGATCCGTGTCACGTTGTGACAGGATAACAAGTCCAACCGATGCTGGCCGGGCAAATCGTTGTCAACATTCAGATTAACACACACTTCGATGGTAAAAAATATAAAATAAAGTTTTAATAAAAATAGATTATTTTATAAGTAGATCCGTACGACCAACTGTACTGGGTGGGCGGGGCGCGCTTATGTGTTTGAGCCTCCAAAATCTGGTAACCATTCAAACTTATTAGTGTACAAGTCTGACATCAAGAACCAAGCAACACAACCAATCAAACACATAAGCTACCAATCATCCCAACAAGCAAAACAATTACGGAAAACAACAAGCAAAACAATAACAATCATCCCAACAAAATCCATCAAACAATGACGGAAAATCGCCAAATCACTCACCTACGTTCATCTTCTCCAACACAACCCTCATCACATCCACCTCATTAATCACTCCAGCACCACTTTGGCTCCGGCCGTCTCCAACTTCTCCACGATCCTGTCCGCCTCCTCCTTCGCAACCCGCTTCTTCAACACCACAGGCGCCTTCTCCACCAACTCCTTCGCCTCCTTCAGTCCCAACTCCATCACGCTCCTCACCTCCTTAATTATCCAAAAGGATCACCAACGTATGCTGTGTATTGGAGAAACACATTTACATGACCCAATTCCTTAGGTCTCTCATCATGAATTGGGTCAAACTAGCCCTCTACCCTTCAAAGAGATCGAACTTGAGAATGCATCTATGTCAATATGAACCCTGAATGGAAACTGGGTGTGCATATAACTTCATACAAGAGATTTTAGAAGTTGTAACATGAACCTAACTCCAGCTACATATATTTCTCAATCGAATTTTCTATTATCTTCCGATATCATTTACTGTATGAATAAATAGCATTTGCAACAAAATGGAATATAACATTTAAATTAACGAAAAATATCTTATCTAATCCTCGAGTTAAATATAGGTTCATAGATACTGAATTTATAGATAAGACATCTCACAATCAACCTAAAATCACCCGTTGATATTCATTCCACACACGTTAGTTTTATTCTTCTATGTTGTCGTGTTGCGTTTATAACACAAGTTGAAAAGTTTCGATCTGCTATGAAAGATCTGTTGTTTACTAGCTTAACAAAAATTACGTATATTTGCAAAGACTTTCCATAGTAAACTTATGTTTTTGATCGAGTTATTTCTCCATTGAAATATTTTCCTTCAAGCTTCTATCTTCAATGAGTCTATAGGGCTATGGGGCTCTGCTGGTGGGGATCTGAGATTCAGGGGAGTACCTTGTCTGACAGCAGCGAGCGAGGCAATTTTCCAACAGCTGGGAGATGAACTGCTCACCGGGAAAAACATAAAAACAAAACAAAACAAAACAAAAACCCTGGATCAGCAATGAGGGTGTGTTTGTTTTGAGAATATCATATTATTAATTCTGAAATTAATAATTCAGGGATTGTTTAATCTAAGTGTATTTCAATGAGGGAGTGTTTGTTTTGAGAATAGCATAAAATGAGATTATTAACTTCAGGACCAATAATTTAGGGACTGTTTAATCTAAGTGTTTTTTTAATATTCAATCTTGTGTTTGTTTGCAAAAAATATGATAGGATTAATTAATCAGTCCAGTTCAAAATCCAAATATGTCAAACAAATAGGGAATAAGATTAAACAGAATGATGGACCCCTCAAATCCCAGATCCGGACGACGGCATTAAGGAATCACCCTCGGTTGCCGTCCGCGATTTTTGACCACATCAAGGTTATCGTTCCGCCACCATCAACCAACCTCTGCGAGAAGATAGAAGAAGAAGCAGATCAGATGAGAACGAGGACGGAGATCAATCGAGGGGCTTTTCCATTTCTCTCCACGGTGGCGAGGTGGGTTTCGTTTCGGCCTTGATGGACCCCTCTGATCTCAGATCTAGACGGAGACATCGGGGAATCAACCCCGATCGCCGCCCTCGATCTTCGACCACATTAAGATTGTTGTTTTGCCACCATCAACCAACCAGTGCGAGAAGGTGAAAGAAGAAGCTGATCGGATCTGATTCCATTTAGACTCGGAGCCGTGGTGGTGATCGTGGAATCATCGATCGGGCATCGGCGAGGGAGTTAGGGTTTATAGAGAAAAGAGGCGAGATGACAGCTGTGTTGAGTCGGTGCACAACGGCTACATTAAACGCGTTAGAATAACGCAGACCAGTTGTAAGAAAAAGATGTATTTTGAGCTGGTCAATTGATTGTCTATTGTGTATCATGTAAGGGGCTAGATTTGTCACGTTAATTTACTAGCATAAAAGAAATTTATTTGTTGATAAACGTTCTAGCTTTTGTTTTCAAATCAATCACACTTTTCATCTATTAGCAGATTAGCATCATTAATTTTTGTATTTCGGTGGTTTATTGAAGATTAATTCACACGGGTGTAATAGTTTCAAATATATGAAATTGATCTCGCATTGGATTAATTTATTAGATGAGCGTAAATTACAGACGTCATAGATGAAAAATAATCAACAACCTTAACATTTATCTATGCACCAGGGAAGTATAAGTGCCGACCATGGTCTTGGCCTGATGAAAGCAAATGAGATCCACTAAAGCAAATCAACCGAGGCGGTGAGTAGTTCATGGCTGCTTACTTTGCTAGAACCGTCCTGCTTCGAAATTTTGATTTATATGTAAGAAGGAAAAGTACCAGAGGGCGATCTAAGAAAGTAGGTGTATGCCAAGGTTCTAAAGAACCGACATGAGTAGATTTGTTGTTCACTGGTAAAGAAAGATGATGACGAGAATCTGCACTTCGCATATACGAATTCTCGTTCTGATATTCTGGCTTGTTTTTTTTAGGTTCAACTAATGATTTCCATCAAGAAGCTATTGGACATCAATGGAATAATCAACCCCTATAAAGTTCTTCTGCTTAGCATCGACTACAATGCCTGATATGAGAACATCAGAACAGCAGTCTATCTCAGATGGCAGATTGCACCGTTCAATGTGTTGTTAATAAAACTTGATATTTGATACTGATACAGGTGCACTTCAAAATTACATACTGATACAGCGCCTTGTTGTACCATAGGCATAATTGGACCTGTTGTAAGACTGTCGCCCCTTGTGATGTTGTCCCGATGTAATAATGTAAAAGAATTTTGCTGTAAGAACAGGTTGTGTTACTTTAAACAGCGACCTGCTATGTAAGCACCTCTCTCGACACTTAACCAAGAAAAACGTAAATATTGCATTTCATGATGCGCCCAAAGCTGGTAGTTATTCGAAGATGAGCTGAGCTATCCAATGAATACCGAACAGAAAACGAGTTCATCCATAAGTTGAGTTTGGTAAAGCTTTCAACTGCAGTGGACCTGAACATTTGTTCAAACGAGTATGCCTAAATAAATCTGGCTCTATAATGTTTGAGCATTGAACCTTTCAAGTACACGAGCTCCGCAAGCTATGGGACTCGAATCGTTTACAGTAATTGATAACTGCGTAAATGAAAACAAGGAAAACTACATCCTTTCATGCATCAAGTAGCCGAGACAACAGACTCTGGATGAGGATGTTAAATGCATCGGCTTGCAATCCGCTACCAGGGGTTTATCTCTATTCTACAGAATCATCTTCCCGCAGCACATCCTTTCACGCTCGGAATTCCTCGTCCTTCCTAACACTAATCTATTCCATGTGAGCCCACTGAGCTGCAAACAATAGAAAATGGTTGTCACATTGTGATATCAGAAATTACAAGGTATCAATCGAGACCAAAATTGAGTTTCTGTCAAGTATAGCACAAGAAAGTGAGTACAATATGAAAACATATTATTCTTAAAGCTTTGTAAAAAAAAAAAATCATTATTCGTTAGACCGGCCTGAAATGAAATTGTACAACCAACTAACTACGAGATTATTGATCAAACTTAGGTCAGTCTATCCCATGACCCTCAGACTGCATGCAGAAAGGAAGCAGCTACAAAGCAATAACAATTCAGGTTGCAAGAGAAATAAGCCATGCAGCAATAGTCATCTATTCAGATTACTAAGGCAACAATACATATATGAACTGGACCCGCCCAATTGTTAACCTAAAAGTCTAAACTAATGAGTTATGGGTTCCTCATATATATATTCTACTATTTCTGTTTTTCCACGGTCGATGTGGGTAAATCTGCTAAACATCTTGATCATCAACACAATCATGTAAACAAAAGCTGTCCCCCTCAATTGAACATGATTTGCACAGAAGCTACCAAAACCATCCAACAATCACGGATAACCTCCAAACTCACCCACCTGCATTCCAAGAACCAACATCATCAAATCCACCTCATTAGTCATTCCAACACAACCGCCTTCATCTTCTCAACGATCCTCTCCACCTCCTCCTTCGCAACACCCTTCTTCAGCACCATGGGCGCCTTCTCAACCAACTCCTTCGCTTCTTTCAACCCCAACTCCGTCACGCTCCTCACCTCCTTAATAATCCTTATCTTCGCCCCCGCCTCGTACCCTCCCTCCAATCTCAAATCCCACGCCGGCTTCTCTTCCACCACCACTTCCCCTCTCTTTTTCTCCCCCGCCACTACATTTTGACCTGTAGCTTTGAACCCAGTGAACCCAATCCCCATCCCGGGCATCATAAGGGACACGATCGGCATCTGATCAACACCCAGTTTGTGTTTTAGCAGTTCGGTGAGGTCCGAGATCAGAAAACCAAATACAAAAGTTGGAATGTGATTATCACATGTCGATAGACCAGCAAGTTCTATGCGATTCAGCACATGAGGAACTCATCAAGACCAATACTATTGTAGTCGATCCTACAAATCGAGAGCCGTCCGAGATCATCCCATTAATCAAGATCTACGAGACCTCAAAGGCTATAGATGAACATATCATAATGATTAGATGATTAGTAAACAGAACAGAACAAGTTCTGCTCAGCTCATATGCATATCAGCATATGGATTAGAATGTTCCACAGCCATTAGGTACCGAAACAGCAATCTAAGACATGATGACAATACAAAGCATTCCATGACTACTCTCCTCTCAACGATGCTAACATTACACACATTCTCGAAATGGAGTAGTCCATCATCATCAGATCACAATCAAACTAACGATGATCGGATTCCACTAATCCCCTAAACATTTCTTCCTCTTGCAGTATCATAACATTTTGTCGCGAGCCTAACACAATCGACCCAATGGAAGATCTCCGCATTCGAGTCCCTCTCGACAACAACATCCTCCACAGTCACCTGAACCGCACCCCGAAAACTGGCCACCTTCCCACGGACCCTAACCGTCACCCCGAGCTGAACCCTGTCAGACAACATTGTCGCCATACGGGCAATCAAGCGAACATCTGACAGGCATCTTCTCGAGAAGTACTGTGAAGTAGCGTGGTTAAGCCAGAGAATGCAGGGTGTCACGCCGGTCCCATCGTCGAGGAAGAACTTGAGGAACTTGTTGGGTTTGAGGTCACGGGACACGACGACCCCGAGTGTTTCTACGCGTGTTATGGGAACGCCATTGCGAGTGAAGGTGATCGGGTCTGATGAGGCAGGGATTCGGGTTTGGGTGAGGGAGAGGGAGAGGAGATCAAATGCTAGTAGTTTTACGTGCGTGTTTTGCAGGGAGAGTTTCTCCATTGATGGAAAGGCTAAGTTGCTGTGCAGAGAAAGGGAGCTGATGAGATTTTGACAAGCCAAGGAAAATCAAAAAACACAAGTACGGTTATGACTAATGAACCAAATATGGCTGAGTAGATTAGGGATAAAATACCAATGATCATTGAGCTTAAATAATTTAAATAAGGAATCGATCCCTCTTAACTTCGTAAATCCCTCACGAAGCAGTTTGTTGTGTAAAACCCATGAGCGAGGTAAATAGGATTATATAACAAGGGGAGCTGTGTCAGAAAAATTACAACCATTGATGGCACCAATGCTTACAAAAATGTGCATCAGATGACAATACAAGTCCTCGCCATTACAGGCATGGAATAGTCAGATTCACTGATGTTACACGTTCCTAAAACTAGTACATTCACAGCGGAGGTTTAATAATCCTGCAGCAAGTTCATCCCTGCATTGACATCCATAATGCTACATCCGTCTCAATTCTAGGGTACTATTCCGAGCTAACATGTGACTCACACCGCTGCGGTCACTGCCACCGCCACCTCAAGACAAGTGCCAGCGGAGATGTCGAGATTCCGAATCCCCAGAGTTAAGGATTACTAGCCAACATTTTTGTGTTGTTGGGTGATATGTTGTGATGACAGAGGATACACTGTCCCCAAATTCAGGTGGGAGAATGCAGGATCATCTTTGGATGCGTGACGTAAGAAGACCAGACAAAGAGCTGAATGAAGGAGGGAACATGTTTTTGTTCGTGTCCAAACACTTAATCAGCTCCAACCTTGGATGCCTCAACATGAAGACTTCATCATCAGGCTCCTTGGATCCTCGTTCACCACCATGTCTGTTATCATAAATGAGAGTAGTAGAGAATAAGCAACAGCTATCGTAGTTGAAGAGAGGACAATGAAAAAGCGACACAAGGAGGATAATCCATAAAGTGACCTCGAATTGGTCTTGGCATCGTCACATATGCCAAAGAACATAACCTTGATAACAGGGTCCAAGTTCATTTTCGGGGACCATTCAGCAACACCTTCTGCACAGTAACCACTACAGCACCAAGAATTTGGGTTTACTAGAACTATCTCCATCATGTTAGACCTAGACTTCATGTTTCTTACCACCGTCCGGAATGAGAGTTCCTCTTTGGAACTCTCCATCAGGTGATCGGCAAACATTTTTTCCACGCTGTATTTCCTGTACAGATTTGGAAGAATAGTTAATCAAATGTATTTGTAAAAGGCTAATAGAAAGTAAAACACCGATTATACAACACAAACAATATGGAAATCATACCACTATGATATGACCAAATATGAAAAAGAAAAAAAGAAAAAAAGATATTCAATTAGATTCTCAAGTCCCCATGCACCAAAACGGATAAGATTCATAAATATTTATGTCTATCATGGATGGAATAAGGAGGGTCAATGGTTCACACAGTGCTAGCTATGGACAGTTTATAGTTACCTGAATATGTCACGTGCTGAACTAGCTGGAAGAGAAGTTGAGATATAGCACTTAAGCAGTCGAATGCCACCATCCAATGGTTCTGAACCATTCACACACGGTATGCACCCCACAGAGATGAACAATTAGGGCATGCAAAATCGACCCACTTAATCTCCTTTGAAAGAGCAGGAGTTTTAAACATGAAAATATCTCCTAGGTAACCATTAAGAAATGATTTTTGGTCGGCCGTAAGATCAACTGTTATATCACTGCCAGAGGTACTACAACTCTTCCCGTGGTCCACATCATCAGTTACATCTGGGCAACAGGACAACTCATTCTCCGGTTCATCTTCTTTATGTCCTTCACATACAAGTTTATCATCCTTGCATTGCAAAGAGAGCGATTTCACATCATCAGGAGGCAATGGGAAGCCACCGTTACCATTAGCATGGCATTTACCAAGCACAACAGCACCTTCCGACAATTTGCAGTCACCATGTGGTTCATCAAGACTATCCACACCCCCAAACTGACATCCAATTAAGTCATCTTTGCAGAGAATCACTGTAGAGCTTCTTACCAGATATGTACCTTCCACACATCTGTAGGATTTCACATAATCACTTGCCAGTTTCTCACTTACACCTCCAAACGAACAACAGCATGACCAAACCAGTTATCCGCTGCCTCCGTCCAGTTAGCTGATGGCAACTCCAAAAAGGACCTGGGCCACGCGGATTTAATCGGATAAAATTAGTAAACAACAGCCTCTTGCCCTCTATGACGTCATCATATCACATCCATTTCATGAAACAAAAAGAACCGAGTAGAATCCAACAACAAAGATTACCTGACAGGCCTTCTGCTGAGCTGGAAAGAGCAGCTTCTGCAATACAAGTGAACCTCCGCATCACAAGACAACCTCTTTGCATCTAATCAACCAACTGCTCAAATCAATCATTATATCATTCAGGCAAAAGACGATAAATCTAGACACCCTAGTACAAGCTTGATCTTACAAGGAGTAACTCCCTCCATCAAGGCAAACTTTGGCCCGTGTCGCACACAATTAAACACCAAATATTGATGTAAAATTGAGTTATGTAGTTTGCTAAGTAATTTTATTTGTATTACTCGGTGATACAATGAAATTTATCAAATCACGACTACTTGCACGGACAAACAATTCAAATCACTCGAAACACATCAAAATCAATACCAAAACAGCTACCGGAATCCACATTGCCGCAACCACCATACGCAATCTCCTCACCTCTCTTCCATCACAATCCACCAACTCCGACACAAAACTTGAAGCAATCGGGTGATCAGCAGGCAACAACAGCCCGATACTCACCCCAACATGATCCTCCCCTACTCAAAACCTCACCGGCGACTCGAGATCAACCAAAACCCTAGGCAACGGAACAGGAAGCGAGATTCGAGTCCCCTGCTCGATCCACTATGAGATGAGGAGAGATTTCTCAAATTGGAGATCGAATCGAGGTCGGTGCAGTAGTGATGGGGTTGATTTGGGGGTTGAAGATGAAGATCTTGAGGATTGGGATGTGAGATTGGGTTTCGTATGTGTATCTCCATTTTCTAGGGTTTTGGGGCTCCATTGTTGTGTTGAGTGGACTAATGTCTGAACATAGAACTTAATGCCGAAACAACGACCCATTTTTAAAAATGAAATTTGAGTAGGATAAGATATATATCGTTTGAATATTAAATTTATGTTAATTGATAAATATATTCTCGTTATGAGTATAGCGTTGGTTGTTTGTTCTGTTTAATATGATAGTTAAGAAAATATGGATGATTTTCCTATTGATAAAATGTGGATTTTAGTGTGGAATGATGAGATATTTCTTTGGTTTTATGTGTGATTGTGTTTGAAAGTTTGTTGGTTAAGAGATTAATTCATCTATTGTTCAATTGTTGATTGTAGTGTTCATAACCCCGATAAAATCATAGATTAATGAACTTCGTTGAAAAATAAAGATTACACAAAACTTTTTTTCTTTCACAAGGATAAAATACATAATTATAATAGTCAATCGATTTTATTGGTTTGTTTAAATAATGACAAAGAAAAGTGTTGAGTTTTTTGTGATTGTTTTTAATAAGTCTAAAGACATAAGTTATAAAATCGATTAGGTTGAGTTAATTTACTTCGAGGAAAGATTTGATACCGGTTGTGGAGTTCATATACCTTCGGAAATAATTGAGAATTTCAAAATATGACCATTGAGACTATAATTTTGTTATGTATAGTTAAAAGACATAATGAGAATGAAACTTTATTATCCATTCCTCTATTGAGATACTACTTAATTTGTGGGGATGATTATCTCTTGTTATAAGTCCTAAAATTGGAACGCATAAGATGGATTCTAGGATAAATAATTATATCATTTATTATTTAGTCAATGACCTTGACGTCCATTGAATCTCAGATTTGAGAACTATTATTCTCATTGATGAGAATAATGCTATGTTCGTTGAAAACTTATTGTGGAAGGGAAACTTAACGTTGTTATTGTGTGAAAATCTATTTTTTCCACCAGCAACTCGATAGATAGAGTTTAATACGTGATTCAATGATCACAGAGAGGATCAACCAACATAAAATGAGTCAAGGAAGATAAAGTTTGAGTTGATTACTAAACTAAAATGTGTAAATTAATCCTTATGTTTCTCATATAGAAACAATATGGTTTTTTCTGTGAAAAAGATAACTCTTCTATATATTCCAACAATATTGTTCTATAAATAGTTGATATACCCATAGGGACAAAATCAATGAGTTAGAAATGATCTCTTAATTACTCAAATGAGATGTAATGGCACAATTCATGAACACCTAACAGTATTAATAGTTAAAGGCTTTGTTAATCCGAAGAGCATTACAAGTACGCTTTGCTTGTGATCCGGAGAGCAAAATAGCCATTGGGATCTCACGTGGTATTGGAATCGATTTTCCAGTTTTCATGTCTTCACAACATTTCTATTCATATGTGACAACACATATTCATTTGTGTAAATTTTATTTGACATCATATATTCATCTACTGAGGATCATATTTTCAAGGATTCACAATGATATAATGGACTCATCACTCTGGTTCAAAATTTTTTATCTATTATAGACCTCTGCTTCTAGTCTTATCTAAACCTCATATAAAAACTTGTTTACTATTTTTTCTTCTTTTCTTATTTCGCTTACTTTTGCAAGAAATTCAACGTCTGGGACAAAACAAAAACAACCCTAGAATTGGGATTCTTGATATTATAAGGGGAATTTGAGAAAGGATTTAGTAAATGGAATTGCACTTAAGGCTACTCCTTACTTAATGACCCTAATTAATAGAGATGGTCCATTGATAATCGAAAAGAAATCCTCATAGTCATACATCTTGACATAGGGTTTTATGTCATATACGATTGGTTCCGTAGGTTGCACATATTCCCCACGGGTAAGCAACATCGTCTACCTGATTCCTTTGATTAATGGGATTGAGGGCGAAACAATTGACATGGTGGAATTACTTGGATTGCAAAGCAGCTTCTTCAGCAGCCCTTTCGCAGCTGCTTCCTGTCTTGCCCTCTCTTCTTCCGTTGTAACTCGTAGAGCAAGCGCCAGTTCAGGATCTAAGTTAAGGATCCACTCCAAAATCAAACCCAGTCACACCACCAGCAGCTGCCGCGGCTGCAGAAGCAGCAAATCCACTTCCACCTTCACCATCCCCCGTGAAAATAGGAGTACTGCACAAATAAAATAGTGCTTTTATTAGCATGTACCAAAACTTCACAGATAGAAATAGGATAAGTTTGAGAGATTGCCAACAAAACCTTATCAGCACATCCGACAACGCATTTGGTCCAACGGGCACATGGACAATATGGCTGCTATCATTGTTATTTGCAGAGCAACCAAGGCGTCAAGTTTCTCTGGCTTTCCATCATCGTCTTCTCCAAAATTAACGATATCAAGGGCAACACTGTGCTTCTTCAATTTACGTCCAACCACTTCCAAAGCTTTTTATCATACTTCACAGGACTGCAAATCATAGATGTAAAATACTTAGAACAATGTAACTCGGAAAAAATCACTGTAAAAGTCAACCCCCGAAAAAACCCATAAAAGAGAGATGTAAACGAATTGACCTTCCAGCAAAAAAAAATGATCCTTTGCTGCTGTTTCTTGTTCTGACGGTGCTTCAGAGCCAATTAGGCCACCTGGATCCCAGCCATCAAGTTCATTTCACCC
>LIEC01011979.1:0-20080 GCA_001925005.1 Drosera capensis
ATAGACTAGATTATTAACCTATGCGTTGCACGGTAAAAAATCATAATAGACAAAAATAACATTATATTTATTAAAATATTGTTGTAATATATATCATGTCATTTGCAAGATTTTGAATTATTCATGGTTATATATTCTTATCATAACTCAATTCATATCATATATCATGTTCTAAAAATAATATTATATATTTTTGTTAAAATTTCAACATTCCTAGATGAATTGAGTAGTACATATTAGTATTTTTATACATTGTTTATAATGTAATATTAAAAGTCTATTTTTGATTAAAAATTGATATAACAAAAAACTTAAAGATCCATTATAAATATCGACTCATAAAAAAAAATAGTTTTCGCAGAATATAAAATCATTATGGTTAGATGATTAATAATAAATAAAATATAACTGTTAAATTTTTTTATAAAGTAATTGTGTAAAAAATCTTTAATTTTTATTATAATTGTTGATTATTTTCATCTCATAGATAATTGTACATAAGTTGTTAGGTTCTTTTTTTAATTTTTTTTAGAAGAAATTTTTAAAAATTCTTATAATGAATCTTGACTGTTCAACTCGTGATCAACAATTATAATAAAAATTAAAGATTTTTTACACAATTACTTTATACGAAATTATATAATTGGCCTTTTAAACTTTTAAAACTACGCAAATGCCCTGTCATACCATATGAATTTTCAGATCATTTGATATTTAAATGATTTATCATTTGAATATTTTATATAATTATATATAATAGATAATAGAGTATAATAGATTTTGTGGTACTTTCCTTTGCATCGCGCTATAAGTGATTACAGCCCATCAAGCATATGGAGTTTATAAGCCCGGGTCCCATGAGGACTTTGCATATGGGCCGAAGCCCATTGGGATAACATGGCAATTGGGCCCAAACCATATTTACCAAGTAAATATATTCGAGTTTAACAGGGGAGTATAATTCCAACCCATGTTTTTCTACTCGCACCGAATCTCCCTAGAATACATACTGAACAATGAAAAGAGTGAAAACGGTTACTCCCTAACATTAATATAATATTTTAATATTTTATATTATTCAAAACGTGTTGATAAATTTCATCAGTCATCTTAAACATACAACAAAATTATGATATTAATTCGGGATTAAAATGCATAATTTAAACTATTATTAATATTTTACGATAACATTACGAAAAATGATATTTTGTCATGATATTGAATGGGTCAAAGTTCATATCAACATGTACGTACGGTTAAAATATTATGTTGTCTTCGTCCCAAATTAAGTGAAAATGTTTTGACTTGACTATAACGTCCCACATTGGGTGGAAACGTTACCGTCGTGACTTAACTCAACTCGAAATCAAATAAGAAGAAGCTTATGAGCATAAGAAACTTATATTCCAAGAGAGTGATTTGGTTCATAGATTTATTACATAAGTTTCAAAAGTCGGTCCGTAGCTTGGGTACGTTTAGGACATATCTAGGTTCACTCACTCTAAGCGTTGTCCCCATGTCCCGGTATGTTGCCTGAAAAAATTGAAAAAACATGAAGAAAAGCTCAATAACTACACCTTCATACGTAAAATGCGTTTGCTTTCTATAGACATTAAGCGTTGAAGAAGCGCTTAACTTAAAGACACAAATGAAGCACAGCACGGCGAAACATGTCAAAAGAGCATATCATTAAGTGTACTAGCTACCCAAAACGTCAAATGGTTAATAGAATGATTAAGGGAGTTTATAGGTTTAATACACATAAAACGTGATAGCGAGTGGTCATAACTTTGCATTACTTTGATCATGCCATATCTTGTACTAAGGTCCATCTCGGATCGATGTGGATCCTAACCGACGTATGTCTATACATACTTTCATTGGGATCATGTCCTCATGAACATATATTTTGCATATCATGTCATCGTATCAACTCACATCACATAGAAAACATAGAACACTTGTATATAAACTCTTTTGGGAAGCTCATGTTTTGTTGTCATAAACATTTATGAACCACTTGCAAGGAAGATCTTAGCTTTTATTTTTCCGTAATTGGTGTAATGGCTTATGCCAGTATTGACATGAGTTTAATGAAATGAAACAAATTCTTTCAAAACATTCCATCCGTCCCAATTTAGTAATAATGATTTGACTTGGAGTGAAGATTTATGTATGTGTTGAATTTCTATAATTTTTATAAAAAAAAAACATTTTTATAATGATAATGAGGTTTACCGTAATAACAGTTATAAAAAAATTAGTATTGTATACATGTGTTGAAAATTATCGTGAAGGGAGCAAGAAGGTCGACAAACTGGTATGCAAGAAATTTCCTAAAACGTCGGGCGAAGCGGTATTCCATGTCCGGACACGGATGAGGGCTGGATACAGGTGCACAAGTCGAACAACAAAACGCCGGGCGCAAGCCATGGTGGCATCCGAATGCAGGTCCATGCTGTCAAATACCAAACCAAGAGAAGTTGCATTGTTCTCGAGTGCAAGCCTTGGTCACGTTCGGGCGAGGATTTCGACTTTTAGATCTCCGTCTTTGACCTCTTCTGTTCAATTCAAGGCTTATATATACTCAATGTTATTAGGTCTCTTATGTACGATAGAGATCAAAACACACAATTTCTCTAGGATTTTGTGTGCCAAACACAAACAAGATTAAGTGGGTTTGGATATAAACAATCATTATAATATGGATGATTCATTAATGATTGTTTTTTCCTTTTTGAGGGTTTTTTTCACTTTAATTTTTGATGTCATTTTGCGTTCTTCATAGTTTGATTGTTTTTTGTGTTGTGCTTGATTGTTCGTGATCATTTTCGAAGATGCATAATTTCTAACAGTGTGTATATTGGGAGTATACAATTTTCAAAATTATGAATGATGTATGTTATTCCCTCTATCCAACTTAAGTCAAGGTCAGGTTTCGGAGAGAAAGCAAAAACGCCTTCCTCTTACCTACTGCGCACATCTGGGCTGCTGGGCACCCCTTGAATTCTATTGTGCCGCCATCGTCTCGCATCGTACACCACCAATACAAAAAGACACATAATTCATGTACAAGACGACAACACCATCACTTCAAAATTCCAACACCACACACAGAATCTATCCCATGACCTCTTTCCCCTCATCACTGACTCACTCTCCCTCTCAATCTCCCCTCATCCATGACACCACCAACCCATCATCACCCACACCCTCAAAACCCATTATGTCTCCCTCTCATCACCTCTCATTTATCTCTCAGTCATTATGTCGAACACCTTCAAGGCACACCCAAACAACCCCGCCCTCCCCCTTCTCCAAGATCACCCGAAGGAGAATTCTGATTATGGGTTTTGTGAGGGAGAGGGATTGGTGAAGAGGGTTGTGGTGGAATCCAAGAAATTGTGGCATATTGTCGGACCGGCCATATTTAGTCGGATTGGTTCGTTTTCGATGGTGGTGATCACGCAGGCGTTCGCGGGACATCTTGGGGATCTTGAGCTTGCGGCGGTTTCTATCGCCTTGAATGTCATCGTTGGGTTCAATCTTGGCTTGTTGGTAAGTTGGTTTTGATACGTTTAGGTCAGCTTGTATGTGTATATATGGTAGTAGTTGATGTTGGCAGGTGTGTTGAGAATATGCCTGAGTTAGATCGTCTCTCACGTTTCATTGTGGAAGACTCGAAATACTACATTTATGTTTGAACAAATCATAAGTCATAACCCACTGGCTTTCAGTTTTTCGGTTGTCAATAGATCAAGGTCATACATGTGTGCAGTGTGCTGAGGCGGTTTGATTCTGCAAAGTACGCAAGAGCCTATGCGAGTAAGATATCTAAAATACCAACTACCTCAGCAAAAGATGTGTATATATAGACTGAGTTTCTATATCTATTATGCCATTATCGATGAGTCAAATTAACTCAACTCAACCTATCAGGTGTCAAAGACTCTCGTCTATCTTTCTTCTAGAATGGCGTTTTGGATAAGAAGTTATAAGTAGATGTAGCTCACAAACAGTATTGAGGTTGTCTTGGTCGAGAGTGAGTCCTATGAATCAAGATAACCGTGTATATTCCGCATCGGATTCAGGAATTCAATGTGATTAAATTGTTTATCGTTTACTACAAAGGCTTTGAGCATTGCGTTTTCATTCTAGTATATCTTATGGCTGTTAATGCGGTTGACAGTTTGTTGTTGCCTTGTACGTCTGATCTTACTTTATTGATCTTCATGGCAGCTAGGAATGGCGAGCGCTTTGGAGACATTATGCGGACAAGCATTTGGAGCGAAGAAGTACCATATGTTAGGCATCTATCTACAGAGATCATGGATAGTTCTATTCCTTTGCTGCATTCTGCTTTTACCCTTTTACATCTTCGCCTCTCCTATTCTGAAACTCTTGGGGCAGCCAACCGATGTGGCTGAGCTTTGTGGGGATGTCGCGGTATGGTTGATACCGCTGCATTTCAGCTTCGCCTTTCAGTTCCCGGTTCAGAGGTTCTTGCAGAGTCAGCTGAAGACTATGATAATCGCTTGGGTGACTCTCGCTGCTTTTCTATTTCATGTGCTTATAAGCTGGCTGTTTGTGGCGCAGCTCAAGCTTGGAGTGATTGGTACCACCTTTACGTTGGGTTTGTCTTGGTGGATATTGGTGTTCGGAATGGTTGGTTATGTTTGCTGTGGCGGGTGTCCTCTTACTTGGAACGGTTTCTCCATGGAAGCGTTTTCTGGTCTTTCAGAGTTCATTAAACTCTCTACAGCATCAGGAGTCATGGTCTGGTAATTACCTTCCCCCCTTTTTTCGTTCGTTTATCTTTATACTTCGCGTTACTCTATACTGCTACATGTTATCTTACAATTCAATAATGATATGGTTCTGACTATATTCATTTCTCGGACTTTTTTTCCTGTACCAGCTTGGAGAACTGGTACTATAGAATATTGATTTTGATGACAGGAAATCTGAAGAACGCGGAGATTGCGCTTGATGCATTGGCTATATGGTATGTTCATCGAACCAGTAACTTTGTGTAGTGTTTCATCTCTTGTCGTTGCCAACTACCATTATTTCCTCGAAGCCTATCTTTCTTAAGTTCTGATGAAAATCTCTCAAGAGTAATCACATCGTACTACCTGAAAGATTTCGTTTTCTCCTTCTTCACGATAGTCCACCTTTCGTCTAATTCATACAAGGAAGAAAATGACAAGGATTACTCACCTATGCACAACGGAGTTGCTTGTTCGTCACGATCAGAATCTCCAAGTGATCTGAATTTGACCTCTGTGGTTGTCTTGTTTGCTTCTTTTTCTTTCAGCATGACCATCAATGGATGGGAGATGATGATTCCTTTTGCATTCTTCGCTGGGGTCGGGTAATGCTTCCTTTTTGTTTCGCCCCATCACCTTATCTGTCGTTGCAGCTTTTGTTTGCAACTATTGCTCAGCGCTTCGTATAATTGAAGTCTTTTGTTATGTTGATCTTCATAGTGATGTCTAGTCATGATCATATGTTGTCAAATGAGTGTTGCTCTTTTTGTTTCTTGGACCGTTCGTATGTTGTCCCTGTCTCTCGAGAACTTTATTCGCCTTTTCATTCTTAAGCGACTTATCATGCTAACAAAAGCAATAGTGGACTACAGATTTAGAAAAAAATGAAGAAAATATCAATCAAACAGTGAGAACCAACAAGATTAAATTTGTAGGACAATCGCCTTGATTTGATCTTGAGTAACTCTTGAGAAAAACAAGATGTTTCATGATTGTTTGTTTGGTTCGGTGCTGTTTGATCATTGATACAGATGTTCTGGTAGAATCTAAATCACGTATTGAACTATTGATGATATGAAACAGTGTAAGGGTGGCGAATGAGCTTGGAGCAGGCAACGGGAAAGGGGCGAAATTCGCGGCAACAGTGGCAGTGATGACATCCATAGTGATTGGCCTATTCTTCTGGTTGCTGATTGTCCTCTTGCATGACAAGTTTGCTTTCATATTCTCTCATAGTAAGCCTGTGATTGATGCAGTTAGCCAGCTCTCTGTCCTCTTGGCCTTCACCATCCTATTCAACAGCGTTCAACCCGTCCTCTCGGGTAACTGATCAATCCAACAAGGCCCCCTCTTCAAACACCACATACTTATTCATGGTCTTGAATTTTTGTCCCCGTGGTCTCATATGCAGGAGTCGCCGTGGGTTCAGGATGGCAAGGTTCTGTGGCATACATAAACCTTGGTTGCTACTATCTGATAGGCGTGCCTCTCGGATTTCTAATGGGATGGAAGTTTCACTTGGGAGTCACGGTGTGTGTTTCTCATACATGTACCATAGTATCTAGTTTGTGAAAAATATTCGTTGATGGGAATGAATGGATGTAATTCTAACAGGGTATATGGGCCGGAATGATATTTGGAGGAACCGCGATTCAGACACTGATATTGGTCTTCATGACAATTCGCTGCGACTGGGACAAAGAGGTAATGCTTCATAATTTTGCGCTAAATAGCCCTTCCCTATGCTGCATTCTCTTGCCTGCGTTTTTTTATGTTATGACCATATAAAACTGTGCTCGAAATACATTTTGATCTTGTTGCTTACATTGATAATTTTATTCGGAATACATTTCTCCCTAATTGTTGTCATGCCGTGGATTCATTTGCAAAGGCACTTCTATGTCTGTAAATTCAGAGGTCGATCTAACATCGACGTCTTTGTTTGTTGTTGGAACTGTAGGCTGAGAAAGCAAGCATGCGCATGAAGAAGTGGGGCGACAACAGCAGCTAAGGAGTTCTCAGCTGATCTCTACTGATATGTTATCATTTTGACTTCTATATTGGTAATTAAACTTCCTAAAAGAACTTAGAATCCCTGTTCAGTGATCTGAATCGCTCTTCAGTTTTGCCTTACGTGTTAAAGTTTGCATTCGTTTCGCATCTTTATCTCGTTATCTTCGCATTCAATTTGTCAATGTAGACGACACTTGCTCTCCAAAGCGACTGTTTGAACTTATCCGTTGATTTCCGTTAAATCCCCAGCCTATATGTCTAAGGGCAAAGTTAAGGATTAATTAGCAGTAGCACTCTTCAAAGAGAGTAAAAGGACATATATGTAGACATCTTATCCTGTAAACACCACTTGTGTAAGTCTCCAAAAAGAGAAGAACTATTAGTAATACCTAGTAAGCTATACAATAGGGAAATCCAGTTGCTTCCGGTTACTTGTCCTCTCGACTTTCCACGAGGACGACAGAGTCACGTTACTAATTACTATCTTTCTTACGCTCTCTTTTTCTGATTAAGTTTTAGGACTGTACAAATCGGATTTGTATCCTATAATCGTAATCACAATGTGTGATTGCACTAATCGGGCGACCTATTAAACCATCAGTTGTCGCTGGTCGGAGCACCATGCTCAGTGGCCGCTTCTATAGCCCTGTCTTGCGCTCGACAGCACCCTGAATGGGAATCTCTCGCTATGATCCTGAGACAACCCATTCGTCAAATCTCCAGTTGAACTCGACCTCGCAACGACCAGGCTGTCCTCATCTTCACCCGATTTCTCGAACCCAATTGCTATGTTCTCATCGACTCTGATGTGAACTAGATTCCTATGCTCTTCGTGATCCTGGATTTCAACCTCACGATCCAACTTCTTGTCCTCACCTCCGATTAGCTCTTCTGATTCCGGGACCAGATCAGATCGACAAACGGGGCAGTTGCTGTGACCAAAAAGCCACGCGTCAATGCATTCGGGGTGAAAACCGTGGCTGCATTTGGGCAGCAGCCTAAGCGTCTCAGCATTCTCGAACTCGTTCAGGCAGACAGCGCACTCCTGCGCCAACCCTCTTCCTAACTTCATCTGCTTCGCCTCAGAATAAGCTATCAACGGGAACTTGCTGATCGTCTTTTGATCAGGCACACCCCGCCCGCCTAGGACAGTCACGGGAAGCAAGTTCCTGCCTTGGGAGGGCTGGGAAGGAGGATCAGCGCACCAGCGGACGCGATTGGCTATCAACTTGGTTATAACAAACGCGCATAACAGTATCGCGGCAAGGACCCCTAGGGACCTTCCTGTGACACCTGAAAAGTAATAGGAATCGTAATCTGCCACAACAGGCGGAAACAAATACGTCAAACAGACGACCAGTAAGATGATCGCGTTTCGCTCGACGAGATCATTGATGTGCATGTTGGATGATGTTGTGTTTTGGTGAAGGAAGTGGGGAAGAGAGCTACTATCATATAGTTGAGGGCGCGAAGAAAATTGTCCGTTGATTTGTTGGACGGCAAGTTGGATCGATCCTTCATGTTTCAAAGTTTGCATTAACTACACTGAAAATTGACCGGTTCGGCTAGGCTTGTGCTATACAATGTCAGAATACGCGTACCGATATTTGTCAAATTCTTGTAAGTTTCTTGTGGTATAGGATTTCTCTATTCGTTATGGTTTCCCATGAGAAAAAGATTCGGCGAAGCTCGTTGTCCCACTGCATTTAGGGTGGGAATAGTGAAGAAACAGAGAAATACATTGTCGAGCAATATGTTACACATGAAAACGAACTTTTACAAGACTTGGAATCGACGACGCGTAGCAACGTTGTTTTGGTGTTATTATGCACAAGAGTTAGGGATGTATGAGGGAAAAAAACGACTTGACTATGATGGACGTGCTTCGAGGATTAAATATAACAGTTATTGTGTAATTATCATTAACCAAATTTCACTTCAAATTTAATAAGATTGTACTGCATTATTCATGACATAGCACCTAATAAGTCATTGTCTCATTGACATCATATGATAAACAATATTCTCCTGAAATCAGTATAGCAACCTAAATACTCTTACCGTCCCCACCATTCTAACAATAATGGATCAAATATGTGAATTTGTATGTATGTTAAATTTTTATGAAATTTGACGAAGAATTTTTTTTTTTTTTTTTTGATAATAAGATATATCGTAATAGCGGTGAACTAGGATTGATTTGATTTTTTAAAATTAAATATTTATCAAAAAATAAAAAAAATTATAAGTATTTTAAAATAATCTCAATAAAAAAATATTACACGTATTATATAACGGGATAATTTGAAAATTGGAATAAGGGTGTTACTGGCTACTCGCTTCAACTGGCCATAAGAGTTTGCAAGAGGTAGGAATCAAGACAACTCATGTCGCTACCGGCCCTGACCTCGAGCTACTTGATCACGAAGCCTTCCATGAGACTGTGAAGATGGCTACAGTCCTGGGCCGCCTGACCCCCACCCAAAAACTCAGGGTTGTGCAGTCACTACAGACAGTTGGAGATCACATTGTTGGATTCTTGGGGGACGGCATCAACGACTCACTGGTGCTGGAAGGCGCCAATGTTGGTATATCGGTCGACTCGGGAGCATCGGTTTCAAAGAACCTAGCGGATATTATCTTGCTCGAGAAGGATCTCAATGTGCTTGCAGCCGGGGTTGAGCAGGGACGGCTCAACTTCGGGAACACGATGAAGTACATAAAGATTTTCTGTGATTGCCAACATTGGAGCTGTCCTCTCCCTCCTCATAGCGATCTCGTTCCTTGGTTTTGAGCCCTTGACGCCGAGGCAGCTCGTGACTCAGAACTTCTTGTACAGCTTAGGACAGATAGCGATCCCTTGGGATAACATGGACGAGGAGTACGTCAGGACTCCTCAGAGATGGTCACGCAAGCTCCTGCTTGCGACCCTACTCTTCCTTTGGTTCTGTTATCAAGCCAACTCAATCACTGAAATGAAGCTCTTCAGATCAGCACTATTCGTCGAAGGGCTTCTGATGCAGACATTGATAATTCATCTGGTCAGGACCAAGAAGATCCCTTTTATTCAGGCAGTCGCCTCATGGCCGTTGATCTGTTCCACGATTGTGATCTCTGCCATTGGGATCACATTCCCCTTGACTCCGATCGGACAGGTCATGGGACTCGTGTCTTTGCCTTTGACGTATTATGGGTTTCTGGTCGTGCTTTTCTTAGGATACTTCACGGTCGGGCAATCTGTAAAGATGCTCTACATTTTTATCTACAATGGCTCTAAGAGACAGCAGACGCTTGCATTTTTTTTTACCTTCCTTCCCTCGCAGAGGCACGATGAGTCCATTCTTTCCATGTACATGCTGAACAGTGAAGCGAACCAGATTTCTGTTTTCCTTTAGATAGCATAATTTGTTTATACATGTTCTGATGTCTCCCAAATGCTGGAACACTTGAACAGACATAACATCTTTGCAAATGGCACCAGATTCACGATGAGCTGCACCGACGCCTGCAACTGCAGCGACTAGGCGTAACTTTGCCTCTGGTTGGAACTATAGAGACACAGGCTATGGAGAAACATGAACCAAAAGAAGTTACTGCTACTGAAACCATACTAACCAACAGTCGCAGTGCTGTCACTAGCTACTTACTATAAACATCAGCTGGTGGCTTTTACATATCAACGATATATATATATACATAACGTACATACATTTATACGGTGAAACCCAGTCAGTCAGCCTAAATTGACTACTACATATGATTAGAAAGACCATCTTCAGTCGATCACGATGCCTTGATGCACGCTCTGAAGATGATCATAGCACTCTTGAGAGCTAGTATAATGTTTCAAACAGATCCAGCAGAAGTGAGTCCCGCACCTGCACTCCAAGTGATCGCAACCGTCATGCTTTTCAATGGTGCAACCGCACATCGGGCAGGCCTTCACATGATCTTTCCCTTTGACCCATTCCTTCAGAGACAAATCAGGGTCTTCCTTGAACTCGCGATACTTCTCACAGGTAATGAATTCATGATCCTCTAAATGGCACCTTGTACAAGTCTTCACATAGCATGCTCCACAGAGGAATGGCTCACTGTAGGGACCGGTGGACACCCTATAGACAGAAGGGCAGTCCGGGGAGGGGCAGAACTGGTATTTGCCCCTGCTGGTTGCAACAAAAGCCGCCAGGGAAGACCTGAAAAGCTCCTCTAACTTCTCGGCCGATAGCAAAGCTCTGAGGTCAGAGAGCCAAATTGGGGCCCCACATCCCTCATGGGCACAACAGATCGGGAAACTATCGAAGTTTCTGATGGTCGACTCAAACTGCTCCACCAAGCATTGCCTACAGAAGTAGTGCAAGCAATTGTCAAGCTGGTATTTATCCTCGACCTCGCACAAGCAAATAGGACAGGCAGATTCGTTATCACGAGTCTGATCGGGACAACTAGTCTGTGCAATTTCATGAACAATCTCCTCCACTTTTTGCTTGGACTTCTGGTTACCTCTAACTCTGATAACATGATACCGTGTGTTTAGCTTGACATCAGCATCAGGAACCTTCTCTTTGATCCCACAGAGGTCAGGACCCAACGCTTTGACAACTAGTTTCATCAGGTCATGAGGAAGACCACTTCCACGGAGACGGATCTCCATTGGCTTGTCCTCATACAGGGCCAGGAGCCGCTGAATCAACCTCTGTTCTGCTGCAGCAACTCTCTCTTTAGTACCGAAAAGCCTCACATTAAGCAGTTGTCTGTCGAAAAGCACATAGGCTCCCGTCTCCAGCTGAATTGATCTCATAAGATCAATCCCATCTCTGGAAAACAACGGCTGCAGAACAGCTTGTGTGAGGCTTGCGTCGGTGATTGTCTTTCCTTTCATCAGCTGTTCAAGAGGTCCTCTCACCTCGGCCACTGTCTTCGTAGCGTTTGCAGTTATGCTCAGCCAGACGGACCCATTCAGGTTCTTGTCAATGAAGATTTCTACACCTGAAAAAAGAACAGCACTTGCATGTCAGGATTGTGTGCTAGGGTTTGTAACCAATTGTGCGCACTTATGACTACTAACTTGATTTTTTAAAACACTAATCACTGCAGCGTAGATGATCAAATACAATTACTAATCAATTCCGTTGTTTTGTGTCCAAAGCGATCTATTAAATTAAAATTCGTGAGCAATTATACAATTCATGGACCGATTGAAAACTGAAATATGCAGAGAACATTAATTATTGAAAAAGCCTTAAAAATAAATAAAATATTCCTTTATGCTATACACAAATTGTTAAAATATTAAATCATTTTTTATGTAACTCTTGTATAGTGTTCTTTGGGTTGAATATGAGTGTTATACTGCATTTTTTTTTATCATCTTACACTTAAAATCCAAAATACAGAGTGAAGTATTTTGAGCAATAATTCTAAACCCCCACATTAATCATTGGAAGTCCATAATCATTAAAAACCCATTAGTCCCAAATGACCCATCAAAAAACACCTCATACACTCAAATTATATATCACTAGAGCTCTACCTATGCATAAATTTTTCACACGCGTTGTAATATGTACATGTCAACTAAATTATGTATTATATTAAGGTTTGATGAATTTGTGGGTAGGTGCACACAAAATGTGTGGATAGACCGTTGATATCCAAATTAAATGGTTGTGATTAAAATCTCACTTTTTCATTGATGAAAAGAAACAAATGAACATTTAACTTTACATGTGGTTAGCCACAAATCCACTTTTCCCATTATATTAACCCCAAAACCATTAAAAACCCATTAGGCCCAAATTATCCACAAAAAAACACCCCCTACACTCAAATGATGTATTATACTGATGTAAAGCATAGTTTGGATTAGAAAGTAGCTCAGCTTCGGGAACTTATTGAGATGAGCACTTGAAATGCTAAAAATTATGCATTGAAGAGGTTATAATGAAACAGATATGTTAAAGGAAACACTGAAAGCAAAACTTACGGCCATATTGTACTTACCTTCTCGCTTCTTCAAGCTTTCAATTAAATCGCGAAGTTCGGTCTCTATCACATGGTAGATGGACGAAGGACATGATAAAGAACTACGGAATAACTGCCGATTCCTTATCTTCTGCCAAGGACAACAACCCTGCAAAACTTTTCCTTCAATCTGCTCCAAAGCTCTAGCCGCTTCCAAAGGCAGCCTTCCATCAAATTCAATTGCAGCATTCATATAGACGTCCTGTGGTTTCGGTTCAAATACACGGACTTCGCAACTACACACGTGAGGGCTCCTCCTGGGCAAGAAGAGAGATATTTCCCTGAGAAGTGCTTGCTTGCAGACATCAGGAGAGGGATCAGTAACCGCGCCACCTCTCACCAGAAAAAAGCTCAGAATTGGACATTTTGTGGCATTCTTCAAGACATCCAAGATTTCATGTTCATCAAGATCCGGGTCGATGCCATGAATTTCAACAGTACCCAAGGACCTCGTGCCAACTCGACATCTGACAGGCTTTCCTCCTATTACCAGATTATAGAAGTCATCTACCATGAAGTAAACATCTTTATTTTCACATCTCACAATTCCTCGACCCCTGCTGCACCTGCGTGGCCAAAAAACCTTTGCTCTGAGTTTAGAAGCTGAAGAAGCCCTATCCATTTCAAAAGCTGCTTTCGAAAGATTTAAGCTGAGGGCCACCTCACCTATCTTTATATCCCTCAGCATAGAAGCACTAATCGCTGCATCAGGAGTAACAAATGTGACAGTGCCCCACTTCCGTTTGTCTTCAGTATCTAAACCATGTGATCGGAACTTGTGCACATCACATAATCCATCAGCGTGCTTTTCAAGACTAATCAAAACATCCTTCTCGGTAACAGCAGTGACATCTGAGCAGCATATATCGACAGTCAAGCATCTCCTATCAAGCTCCAGATGCTTGATTTGAGCTCCAGCTCCGAACAACGCAACAGGGCCACCATGGTGCAAGAACTTTTTCATGCACTCATTCTGTAGCCACCGTCTTTCACGATTCAGTGCAGCTTTGACATCATTAGAAACCATCTCCATATCACGAGATGATGCAAATAACTGTATCTCATTGTTATCAGCATTTACTTCAATGCCGATCCTTTCATCGAGATAAATATTCCGGATGTATGACAAGAAGGTAAACAGACCATTGTTAGACTTTCCACAGAATCTCTTGAGGACTGTGCTACTGAAACCCACCAGTCGCCTCACTTGCAACTTCTTATTATCCATCTCAAATACATCAAACAGAGGAGGGGGGCTAAGTGTGGACAGGAATTCAAAGTCAACAGCGGTCACACACACCAAATATTCATGAGAAGCTGATAAAATATTGCCAAAGACGATCCACTTAGGCTTATTGGTGAACATTAGAAGCGAACAGGATGGGTGAAGTCTCACATGCTTCCCCGTCAATGCCACTTGGTAGCCAAGGTGATCATACCCAGAGTACATAGCAACACTTTCTGCAAGGGAAGAAAGTATGGCCTTTTTAAGGTACTTATCGTGATCGGTGACAACATCAGGTCGCCAATTCCAGTAACTCGGTATTATAATACTAAGCTCATTTTTTAGTAAGTTCTCCAGCTCTTTAAAGGCATCTTGACATCTCCTCATGGACTTTGCATTGATGCTGTTCTCCCAACACCATGTACTCTTATTCTTATCCGGCACTTTCTCCCACTCCTTGTAAACACTGAGCAAAGTGAAAAGATCGCCATCCCTATGGCAAAATGGGACCTTTAAGCAATCCGATTTTTGCTTGTCTTCCTCTTTGCCAACTCTACAAAATATGCTACCAGAATTCGCCATGACAGCAGCAAGCACAAGACCCTCTTTCCAAAGCTTCTCATGGTAGCAATTGAGGATCAATTTACCCAGGCGAGGTTCAATGCCTAATTTGACTAAAAGACGACCTTCTTCAGTCAGTTCAGTGAAGCCATGTTTCAATGTGACAGCTCCTAATTGGATAAGATTCTGTAGGGCCAATTCAACAGCCTCAGGAGAAGGCGCATCGATGAAATCAAACTCCTGTATCCTTTTAACGCCCAAAGCAAGAATTTTAAGAACAGCAATGCCAAGGTGGACCCTTCGTATCTCTGGTTCTTGGTAAGCAGGCATAAACTCAAGATCATCTTGGGAATAAAGTCTGTAACACTGTCCTGGTTCAGTTCTCCCAGCACGCCCAGTTCGCTGATCGGCAGAACTCCTACTGATCCAGCCTACTCTCAAGACATTCATTCCGGAGCCCGGCTCAAACCTACTATCCTTTGCCAGACCACAATCAATAACATACTTCACCCCTGGGATTGTCAGTGATGTTTCAGCAACATTTGTTGCAAATATAACTTTCCTTTTGCTAGGATCGTTCTTAAACACCCGCGATTGATCTTCATATGACAGCTTTCCATGCAAGGCAAGTGCAACAACCGTATGTTGAGCAACCGTACGTTGAGCACAGAACAAATCACATGCCAACTCCACCTCCACCTGAGAAGTCAAGAACGCGAGAATAGCTCCTTCACCCTCTGTTCTATGAATCTCCGTTGCCATCTTAACAACATCAGTGACATACGAAGCAACAGCAGAGTCAGCTTTCATACAGTCCGACGTTCCATCAGACACATTAGCTACATATTTCACATCAACAGGAAAGGTTCTCCCTACTACTTTAAGGGTTCCACAACCAAAAAAATATTGAGAAAGCTGATCAGCATCAGCTGTCGCAGACATTATAATAAGCCTCAAATCGAGCCTCCGAAGGAGAAGCTTCTTCAACAAGGCTAAAAGAAGATCAGTATTCAGGCTTCTTTCATGAGCTTCATCAACTATTATGCAAGAGATACCAGATAGATTGTCGTTGTTCATGCAATGCTGCAGCAAACAGTGGTCCGTCATGAAGGCTACCACCTCATTAAAGCTCTGTGCAGAGGAATAAGACGGGTAACAGCCAACAGATCTACAACCATAGCATCCTGTACTTTCCTTTCCAACCCTGTCGGCCAATGAAATAGCAGCCACCTTTCGTGGCTGAGTACAGACAATGCAGCCATCTGAAAATACTCCAGAGTCAGCAAGAAACTGCACCAATTGAGTACTTTTCCCTGAACCAGTCTCCCCGACCATTACGATAATCTGTACACAGAGTTCACAGCAGAGTCACAAACCATAAAGAACAGTCATTGATCACATCTGCCGATGAAAGAAACTACTGAAATTAAAGCACCTGTTTAAAGCGGTATTAACACAAGGAAATAAATAAACAAGATAAATGCAACAGAAATAAATGAACTACTCAAGACATGTAAATAGGGCTATACGTGAGCAGAACCGATTGCAAACATGTTTGACTCGGTTCGAAAAAAACTTCGCTCGAGCATCGTTTATTTGACAATTGAGCCAAACATGAACTTAATTTTAGGCTCCTGTAATTAAATAAGCCAAGCTCGAGCCTTCTATGACTCGACTTGATAGCCTCACGAGCTGGTTCATTTAAAAATTCATGAATCGGCTCGTTTATATATTTGATTAAGGCTCGAGTTGATATATACATATATAGGGCACGTCGTTGATGCTGCAGAAGACAACGGTTGCATCAAACTGTAGGTTAAAAAATTTATACTGTAACTTGAAAAATTTGCACTGTAAGTTAAATATATAAGTCAGATTTTAGTTATAAAATATACTAAAAACTTGATTGAACACATTAAGTAACTTACAGTATAGATTTTTCAACTTATAAAATCGCAAAAGTGCAATATTTGCAGCAGTCCATAAGCTGACTTTTACAGCATATAAGTATTTCCTCTATATGACAAGAATAAGTACATGTATGTTATATCCAAAAAATCTAATTGTATATGGATTGATGGTATGATTCAGTGTTACCTAGATCGTGGTATGCTTCGATTCGTACTATAGATACTGGTATGCAGTACAATAAATTGTAAATAGGCAATTCGATGGGGGTAGGCTAAATCAGTATGTGAATTTAGACATCGGCACATTATGGTTCTTTATTTGATTTACTGCCATACAAAACGTGCGCATACATGAGCATAGATCTTTTAATTTTATAGTTTCACATAAAATAGATCTAATTCATTGAAACAAGTGGTATGAAAATATAGTAAAACCTTTGAAATTCCATAATTCTTTTTTTTTCATGAAAGTCCATAATTCTAGAAGCAAAAAAAAATCGAATAAAAAAACTTGCTCTCTTCTTATATTATTTTTTCTAATTAAGTATATCTTACTTTAAAATATAAATGCTAGCTACCTTAATTTGAAACAAAAACTTTTGAGAAAAATAAGTATACTGATGACGCTTGTTTTCTAATTTACTTATCGTTTCAACTTCCACGTCTTTTCACATTCTCAACTTTCAAATTTTTTTGTAATACTCAACATTAAACTCTAAACAGATGGCCACAGGAGGAAGAAAATTAAAGATTGAAATCCAACCTCAATCTCCTTATCTCTCCCCCTTTTTTCTCCCTGTTTTTTTCGAATCTCGTTCGTCCATTTTTGCGTTTTGGTGTGCAAGCGTACCGCATTTTTGTACAGAAGAATCAATTCGCGATTTGTAAGGACTAGCAGCGAATTGGGTAACTTTGGTATGATTATATCTATAATTTTCATGAGACTATAAATCATTTTATGCAGCGAAAAATCAAAACATTTTTATGTATGTGTGTATAAAATTATTGGGTGTTTCAAACCAAATATTTAGGATCAATTGTCAAAAGAGGGTAAGAAGCTCTCATCGATCAATTTCTATTATCTGTCTTATTAGTTTGAATTGCTTATTAGTAAGTTTGTTAGTCATTTTATGTCGAATACTAAGAATATAGTATATAGTGTTCAATTTGAAAAAAAAAGGCTTAACTCGACTCGATTCAATTACACTTGATTAAGCTCGTGGAAATAAATAAGCCGAGCTGAGACAAGCCCAAGCTTAACCATTTATGAAACAAACTCGATAGGTAACTTAATTAGACTCGAATCAAGATTGAACCCAACCAAGCCTACTATTTACCAAAACGAGCAAAGCCCAAACCATAACCGACTTGACTTGGCTCGGCTAATTTATAACCCTATATACACAACAGACCCAGGGACAATGCAAGAGGAGCATGACAGATCCATACAAAGAGGCCGACTTATTCTCAGCTATTAAGGACTCGATAAGAAAGACTATCACAATCCCCCCTCTCTTTCCCTCAACCCTGGCAGGCAAGGAGCGGGAAAGAGCGAGGAAAGGAGGGAGAAGGGATAAAAATTCTAGGGATCTAAAGTAATTGGTGAAACATCTTGTGAAGTAATACTCAAAATTCGCTTTTTCATACTATCATCAAGCTAAATCCTCTAAATGATTCCTCAGGTTGTGTTTGTTTTGAGGATAGAAATAGGATGGATAATTAGTCCTTGTATTATTAGTATCGTGATTATTTATCATCTTGTGTTTGTTTTGGGTGTAATAAAAAGAGTATTGACCATTGGGTGAAATACATAGTGACAATTCCCTCCGCCACTAATTTATCCCTTATATGTGGGATCAAGTTCGTTAGGTGGGATCATTAGTCCTTCCTCCAAAAATCACAAAAAAAAAAAAAAACCAAACAAACATGAGATAATGAGCTAAATGAGACTATTAATCCTATCCAATCCATTTAATCCTCAAACAAACACCCCTTCAAGGTCTCAAATTGCCGTCTAATCTCATATATCTTTAGGCATGACATCTTTGCTATAGATGATATTCTTGCTCATATGATTCTATAGCTTATAACTCTTGACACCATCTTTAACGTGAACAAACTTACACTTCTATGATACACTATTACGGTTGCTCCTCAAACTAAACACATGAACATAATCATTACAAACACATTTACATGAATCAAATTTGACTCCTAGAGTAACGACTCAAAAGAAGTTCGATAGTTGGCAATCGTTGGTGATATAACAACTAACTATTTACTGCATGAATACATCTTATTCCTTGTGCACTGTATCTTGCTCCTGGTCACTGCAATTCAATAATTTAAAAAAAAATCCAATGCACTAGGAGGATGGAGCAAGTCATAGTGCAAAGCACAGAGAGTAACATGCAATGCTATACAAGCTAATTTGATGTTATTGCAGCACACAATTTTTGGATAATTTACCATTAACATACATGACCTATTCAAAAAGAGTTTTGACTACTATCTACCTCTCTGAATAATTGCATAAAATTAAACCCAATTCTAACAAGAATAATTATCTATATACACGGCATAGGCCGTGTCGACATAGTTGTTACAACAATGTGCACGTTGATGCAAACCCCATTGATTGGAGAGAAATTAATGTTCCGACTTTGCCCCTACCCCCCACAAAAACCTCGATCCGGGTAGCACATACCAGATCATGGTGTGTTCGTGAGTTAATTTGTCAAATCGAACAACCTCAATTCAACTCCCAGAGAAAAAGAAATAAAAATAAGAAAAACCTTATCTGTTTCATATAGACCATGATGATATAATCTTAAAGAGATAAATTGGAGAAGGAAATGATTGAACAGAGAAATTAGAGAGACAATGGGGTGAAGAGGAGAAAGTAGAGGAGGTTAGGGTTTGTGCTATAGTTTAATTTTAGAGAAGTGAGGTTGATGACAATGAATAATGAAGAGGTTTTTTTATGTCTTGGGCTTGATGATGAGGTAGATTAAACATAGGAGTACGAATCAATTAATGTCAAAAAAGTGTTTGAAATTTGAAAACGTTTATCTTTTTCTTAATAATTGGATACATAAACTAGATATATATTTATAAAGAATACATATTCTTTCATTTAAAAACATATATATGGATACATATAAACCATATAATGGATCTCGAGCGTATTAACGACCTGAAGAGATACACCTCTCGTATATCACCCATAACCTAAACTATTGTGCCACTAGCCAAGCTCGCTCCGTGAATCCGATCGTACCACGAACTTAGCAATACTCGGAGAAACCTCACCATCAAAGGCATTCTCCATAGGATTTCTTATCACTAAATGTGTTTTTTTTTTTGATAAATTTCACATAACCTCCCTCAGATTTTGTCAAAAAACATAAACCCCCTTATTTTTAAAAAAGGACAAATAAGTGTGCTAAGTTTTCAAAATAGACGCATAACCCCTCTCCAATGACATATAACTACCCTTAGTTTTAAATGTGGACAAATTAATGTACTTGTTTTTTAATATTGGACAAAGACCTCCCCCCCCCCCCCCCCCCCCCCCC